>PVKS010005281.1:44798-86350 GCA_004027875.1 Aplodontia rufa
AGTTGAGATTTTTGAGGATTTTGTAGATTCTGGATATGAGACTCCTGTCAGAGGAATCAGCCCATGATTCTCTCCAATTCTGTAGGAAACCTCTTGACTCTTTTGTTTCCTTAGCAGTACAAAAGCGTTTTACCTTTATGGCATCCCAATCACTGATTTATGACTTTACTTACTTCACTTTAGGAGACATGTTCAAAAAGTCTTTGCCTACTCCCAAATTCTGAAGTATTAGACCTACTTTGTCTTCTATCAATTGCAAGGTAGCTGGTTTAATTCCTAGCTCCTTGATCCATTTTGATTTGATTCTGGTGCAAGGAGAAAGATATGGGTCTAATTTCAGCTTTCTGAAAGTGGCTGACCAGTTTGACTAGCACCATTTGTTGAAGAGGCTGTCTTTCCTCCATGTAATATTTTGCCCCCCTTTGTAAAAAGTCAGATGTTTAAAGATTTGAGGGTTTGTTTCAGGGTCTTCTATTGCTGTTCAGAAGCTTTTTAATTTGACATCATTCTATTGATTAACTCTTGATGTTATTTACTGAACTTTAGGGGTCCTATTGAGAAAGTCATTGCCTGTACCTACATGCTGGAACGTTGCAGTCTCTGATCTAATACCTAAGTCTTTATTCATTTTGAGCTGAGTTTTGTGCAGGGTAAGAAATAAGGATCTATTCTCATTCCTCTACATGGATATCAGGTTCCCCAGCTCCATTTGTTAAAAGGCTGTCTTTTTGCCAGTGTGTTTTTGGCACTTGTGTCAAGGATCCTCTGACTATAGATGCACACACACTTCTTGATAACAATATGTGCTTTAGTTGTGGGAGTTTTAAAAGCTACTCTCTTCAACTTGAATGTATAATTAGTTAATTTCAATCAATATTACCGCTCAAGCCCCTTAATCTTATCTTTTCTTCACAAATTTAGTACTTTTTTATCTAACAGACATAGAAGCTTTCTGCTCTGGTCACTTTGTCAGCTCTTTATTTCTTGTGAGTTCTCTATATGTACATGCAAACTTTTAATTAAATGTACATGCTTTTCTCCTTTTAATCTTTCTCATATCAGCTTAATTCTTAGGCCCAGCCAGAGACCTTGCGATAAAAAATAAATTTTTCTTCCTTCATACCTCAGAAGGTGATAGGTCATCATTTCTGCACTTTAAAACCATACGGTCTATAAAAGTGCATTTCCTACACATTCTGACTTACAGGGTATGCAGTGGTTCAGACTATTAAAGATGACACATGAAGTGACAAATAAATCCTCCTCCCTAACTTGGTCTAAAGTAGCATCCTTAAATCTTGAACTTTTAAAATATATATACTTAGGGTTCTTAAAAGGAAACCCTTAGCATTTGTCCTTGGTTTGGGATTAGATACAATGACTGGGACAAATGAAAAATGTGGCAGACATACTGAGACTAGGAAACCCAGTGCTCAATGGAAATTTCACTGGGAAAATCTCAAATCAGTAGATGCCATCATTCAGTAAGTCAGTTAAATACAGATGCTTTCAGTATCATTTTTTCAGCCATTCCATTCTTACTCATTCATACGTTTGTGTATTAATTCAATAATCTGTTAGTATGTTCATTCAAGAAAACTGTCTTGAAATTTTGCTATGTCTTAAATTTTGAAGTGAATTAAACTTTGTTACTGTCTTCTAAAAAAAGAAAAGCATATATATATTTAAGAGTAAGATAAACCATGTATTTTTAGAATAGATAAATTGGGAACATAGAGAAGCAACTGAAAAGTTCTGCTTAGGTGTTAAAGGGTAAATATACAAATTTAAACATGAACTAAGATTTTTCAGATTTTCATGTATGTGTGTATGTTGGGGATGGTATGGTAGTAGCTTGTGACATTTCAGAGAGCAGGAATTTTTTGACCAAAGGGATTATATTGTGAAAAAAAACTGGCACATTTGGAGAAATTCAAGGAGCTCAGTATGGATGGAGTTTGGTTACAAGGAGAGTAAGTGACAGATGAAGCTACCCATTGACAATGTGAAAGGCCTTTGACTTTATTCTAAGCAGAGGCAGCCATTGACAAATTTTGCTGGGAATATACACCAAATAAAACATACATAGGCACAGTCACACTAATTTCATATGAAATGGACTAAACATGATACAAAGTCAATTAAAGAGACCCTATTCCTTAGGAGGATATGGTCTAATAATGGAGCAGTAAAATGAAAGTATGAGGAAGCATTCTTTTTTATAAGAAGTCTGCACATAGCATTGTTGACTTGCAACCTCACTTAACCTGTCTATTTTTTATACATTTTCCTTTGAAGTACCTTGAATGAAAGAACAAAGTGAAATATAGATTTTTGTCTAAATCTCTGTAGCTACCTGTTTAAAAGAGTTTGCAAGCAGGGATAGATCAATATTTTCTGAACTGTAATAGCAATCAAAGTAAATGGATTTTTCTTTTGAAAGAACCATAAATACTAGCAGCTCAACAACTGCCATCAGAAATTTCAAAACACTATTGCTACTGTATCTACCAGATGGTGAAAGAACTTACAATTATTTTTATATCTATAAAACAAGTATGAAGAATCACCAGTTTTACTTATGATTACTAAGGACCAAATTAAGAAAAGCCAGAATGTAACAAAAGAGCAAATTATGTTCTTTTGCTTTAAAATAATCATGTTATTCAGTGTTAGCCCTTGTTAGAATTAAATTCTGGGATTATCCACACAATGCTTCCAATCCAACAAACAGGTATTGAGATTATGCATATACTAAACTTGTTAGTGTGGGATGTGAGGAATTGGGCTAGTTGTTTACTCAAGGAGATAACATTTAATCAGGTATTTTGTAGCAATGGAGATGAGTGTGGAAACAATAACTGTGATTCTATGTCTTAAGAGCTGGCTTCTTCACATTGTTAGGTCTCTGAGGGTTATTTTGATAGCCACTTCTCCATGGTCTTGGTCTATCTTTGCGGATCCTGAGGTTCTGTGTACAATAAAAAACCTATTATTAGGAAAGGACTCTAAATGAATCATGTATATTTTTGTTTAAGTTTGAATTGTCATGTAGCTTCTATCATGTCATCTGCATTTTAACTTTTTTCAAATTATAGAATAAATTACTGATTTGTAAATATATATCCAGTTATATTTGGGTTATACTGTTTGGAGACTGAAGAACAGATTTAAAAAATCAGGTGTTTGGCTTTATTCATTCAACAATCTAGTAGGTATGAGACAGTTTGGGGGAGTTATATGGTTAAAAAGAGTAAGGTACAGATTCTATATAAGGAAAGGCAAATTATATATCACATGTGTGTAAATAATTTAAATATAAGGCACTATGTGACAAGTGTGGTTTTAAATGTTCAAGGTGTTTCAGAAACTCAGAAGAAAGTAATACTATTCCCACATTGGAAGTTGGCAGGTATAGGAATGACCTCAGTAAAGGAATTGAATTTTATATGATCCTCAATGATTGAAGAGAACTTTATAGATGGAAGTTAGTGAGTAAGCTATGGAAGAATAAGGAGACATACTGAAGTTTATAAAGGAAAAATATTTCAAGATACAAGTGAAAAGCAAATTATAGCTGGAAGGTAGAGAATTTTTCATATATGGTCACAGTGGAATTATTGAGCAAGCATGGATGAAGTACTAATGATTTTGGAAAAAAAGAAGCAACAGAAAGGAAACTATGAGAAAAGATTCAGGAAAGAAATTGGAGGTACCTATTACAATAATTCAAGGAAAGCAAAATAAAGGATAAGAATTCTTAACAAAACAAAGATGATAAACTATGGTAAAAAAAGGAAACAATATAACTTTCAACTTATTTGTAATAAGAAGTACAGAAGGGAGATTAAAAATTAAAAAGGAATACAAAAATATTTCTAAAGCCACAAAAGTTTCATGGGATTTTAAGAGAAAGTCTTTTTTTTTAATCTGAAGAACTAAATATATACAATGGAAATAATCAGTCATAATGACAATAAGTGTTTGACCCATATAAGAAGTCCAAGGAGCCAAATGACAATCTCTGCTAAAATCAAGAGCAAGAAGAGTCAGACTTGGTCAGTGATAGTCAACTTTATTTTTCTCCTCGATTCAAATTCAGGATCAATCAAGAAATCCAAATATGTTACCCAAACTAATCAGACAGCTGCTTCTCATCTACCAAGATTATATCCAGTTTCCTGATGGCAACAACTCTAATTAGAACATAACTGGAGTCCTTCCTTTTTAAACTATGAAGATTTCCTACTCTCCTAAATGTTTCTGATTCGCTTCCAGGTAGAATTGAAGGGGACTGCCTCCCCAAGCTCTAAATAAATAGCCTTGGTTTATCCTCAATTGCTTAGTCTTTATTTACTTCCAGTGAATGATCTTAGTATATAACTTTATATAACTCTGCATATCTATTCATATGTGCTCTGACATACACATATAAAAATAAATACCAGCAAAGCATGTTTCACAGAACAGCACAGAACACCATAAGAATAAATAAACAATGCCATCTGAACTTCTCTATTTCATTCCATTGTTCCTTAAAAATGACCCAAAACCATTAAAACTATTTAATGGTACACTAATTGGTATGACTTTTATGTTTAAAACCAATTTTACACAGATTTTCTAAAGCTTATTTGACCTCAGAGTCCTATGTTCAGTTTCACTTGGAAATCATTTCCAAAGAACACCCTTGAAGAATATTGTATAGTTTTGCCTGGAGATAATTGGAAGAAAGCAAAATTAAGACTTGTTTTCTTTTTTTGTTTGCTTGTTTTTAAGAGAGCAGGACAATGAGAGAGCAAGAGAATCAATTTTATTTAGTTTTTCACATGGTTTTGGTTGCTCAGACACTTTGTTGTGTACATGGTGCTGCGGTTCAAACCCATATCACCGCACATGCAAGGCAAGTGCCATGATGCTGAGCCACCCCTCCAGCCAAAAGACTTGGTTTTTTGTTTGTTTGTTTGTTTTTCATGTTTTGTTTGTTTTCAAGAGAGGACAGTGAGAGAGAGAGAGAGAGAGAGATTCAATTTTATTGAGTTTTTCACATGGCTTTCGTTGCTCTGACACTTAGTTGTGTACGTGGGTGCTGGAGTATTGTGTCCTAGTGCATGCTGGGCAAGCGCTGTAACCACTGAGCAACCACACCAGCCCCTCAAGACTTGTTTTTTAATGGTAGGCATTTAAATCTATTTATATATTGATTTAAAATTAATAGTTCAGTCCAGCATGATGGTGCATACCTGTAATCCCAGTTGCTCTCAGAGGTTGAAGACCTCTAATTGGGTAAAGTCAATTACCCAATAGAGATGGCTACCCCAATTATAGATGAATTTATGAAAAATTATGTGTAATAATGACATGGAAGTTTTTCTCATTCAAAGACTAGTTATTGTTTATCTTGAGAACCTGCGTAATGGGGTTTTATCTGCTTGACTATGTATTTGAAAAGGTAAAATATCTTTGCAATCTTTAATCTGTTCACCAAGTTATCTAAAAAGTACATCTCATTTTTGTTTAATGCTTATTCAATAATAATGCAATTTTTATTTTACATTTTTTTTGAGGAGAGGGTTTTTGGTTCATAGGAGATTATATTTTTAATTATATTTTCACCAACAACAGTCCCATAAATATATTATAGATTTTTTTCTTGCTACTGGAAAAAATTCTAATTTCTAAAAATTGTTTTATTTTAGCATTAAGATTTGCAACTTAAAGAATTAAGTGTGAGGAAAAGATAAGGAAAGTCTAAGAATGATAATAAGAGACTAAACAATGAAGGAGGTAAAGCCTAAATAATTTCTTACTTCATAGTATTCATATATTATACACCATTTTAAAACTCATGGTCCCTTTTTCCCAGTGGGTAGAGTTTTTTATGCTCTGCTATAGATTAGACAAGGCATTAGAAGTTCCATTCTAGCCATATGATTCTGTCTTCATACATAATCCATATAAAAATAAATGAAATATATCATAAATGTCTCCTTGGTTTTTCCAAATATTATTTTAATCTGCATATAACTTTAAAAAACAGTTTTGTGTCAAACTAGAGAATCTTTAAATATATAAATTTAAATTGTTCTTATATTTGGAGTTTATCTCTTAAATCAGTAATATTTTTCATAATCTGAAGAAAATGTTTAACAATATATTTATCTATACTGCATACTTGAATGTTTCAAAAGGAATGATGCAAACTTTAGTTTTCAATGTTCCTAAAATCTAACATGAGTTATACTCAGCTTCTCAGGAGTAAATGAACTATGTAAATGAGCATACACTGTATAACTATTATTGCTTAGTAAATTCTAATGTGCATGTGAAATTTCAAAGCCATATGTCAACCCTAAGGAAAGTATCGATACCTGCTGTCCAATATTTTTAATAATAGTCATTTCATTCTTATTACATAAGGACATCAGAATTCATACTCATGGGTCTAATGTTCAAATCTAATGCGCAAATGTTTATAGAACTTTAAAAAGAGCTGAAGTGGTGGCTTAGTGTTTGCAGGACTTGTTGTGCTTGCCTAGCATGGGTGAGGACCTGAGTTCAAACCCCAGCATACAGAATCAAGTGTTGGAGCAACAAAAGCCACATGAAAACTAAATAAAATTGATTATCTTTATCTCTTAAAAAAAAAAAAACTTTAAAAAGACTTGCGGGTTTCCTAAAGAACAGAGCCCATAACCACATGCTAAATGGTTAGGTCATTTGTTGAATTAATCTGAAAAGGGTTGTTACAAATTGAAGGGATTTATTTTTTACATCAGAACATATCTAAAGAATTAAGGTAAACTTTTGGGGGATTATCTCTGGTTCTCCTCAGATTTTCAGACTATTTTCTCTGAGTAGATACACTCTCATTTTAAAAATCATAATGATAGAAATTCCGAGATACTACATGAAGGGGGCAGTAAAATTCCACGTACATTTTCACACTCCCTAATAAATATAAAGTTCAAACAATACTTTAACATTATTGCCATTGCTCTCAGGTAGAAAATTCATTGTTTACTCAGCTCAAAAGTCTCAGCTTGGCACTGCAGCAATGGCTCAGCAGTTTTGAGGCTTGCTTGGCATGTGCCAGGATGCAGGTTTGAACCCCAGCACTGTGTACACTACAAAGTGTCAGAGAAATGAAAGTCACACGAGAAACTAAATAAAATTCTCTCTCTCTCTCTCACTGTCTCTCTCTTTTTGAAAGAAAAAAAGTATCAGCTTCTCGTGCATGTTATTTTTTGGGGGAAAATATTACAGACTACAGGCTATAGGTGAGCATCTGAACAAAAGTTCTGGGAATTTGAGAGGCTTCCTTTGCTAAAAAGCACTGACTTTTCACCTGGATTTGCAGATGCCCAGTGGATATCTCAGAGCAGGATAAAGCCTGTCATCTCTGCTTTCATTTTGTATTTATCTCCCTTATTACCCTAAACTTTGTGTCATTTTCTTGCCCAACTCAGCACAGAGGCATATTAATCAATTAAGGAGTGTTTATCTAAAATAAACTACCTAAAATGATCTTTCTTCTTCATGACTGAAGACACCTAGATGAGAATAACTAAGGTGTTTTCAAGATTTCCAGGGACATTCAGCTGCCTGTTTTTACAAAGTCCTGCTCCAGACCCCTGGAGTGGTGTGACTAGAAGTCCTTAGTCACCATCCTATGCCTTCCAGGAACAGTGAAGTCTAGCAGACAGATCATCTCTTGATAAGACTACCTACCTTAAGCAGGAGGAATCATCTCATCTTGAAGGGTCCCTTCTCATAGATAAATATTTTACAAGGCAAATAGTGATTGCCCCTCAAGAGATAAAGACTTCTCTGGAGCCACCTTGCAGAATCAGAAATGAAATAATAATCAACCATCTCACAGTTTGACCTAAACTATTTAATTGTGTACATCTCACTTCCTGCCTCAATTCTTCTGGTATATAAAGTTAAAGTTCAGGGGCTAGAGTGGTGGCTCAGAGGTTACAGCACTTGCCTGGCATGTGCAAGTACATGGGTTCAAACCCCAGCACCCATGTACACAACTATGTGTTGGAGCAATGAAAGCCACGTGAAAAACTCAATAAAAATGGGTTCTCTTTGTCTCTGTATCTCTTGCATTGTCCTTCTCTCTTTTAAAAAAAAATAGAGTATCTTAATACTTAATTCTTTAAAAAAAAAAAAAAAAAAAAGAAGCTAACGTTCATGTAAGTGCCCCTGAAGATCTCACTCATCTTCTCAATATGGCCATATCCATTAAAGTTTCTTTCCTGCTTTTCACCATTATTTTTTCTGCTTGGTTTTTGGGGCAAGAGGTTGAACCTTATTTTTTGGGACCCTCAGAGTAAAGCCTCTGGCCACGACTCTATTAATAGATTTAATGAAGTGGTGGTGCCACTCCTAGCAACTAAAACTCTTAAATCCCACTCAGATAAATACACTTAGATAAAACTGGAAAAAGCATAACCTCAGAAAATGGTTCTCAAATAGTTGAAACATAACAAAGAGGATTTATTAAAACTCCTACTACTGGGTCCCATTTTAAAGTTTCTATTTCTATCTGTCTGCTTGTCTAACGATGCTCCCAGTGACACTAATGCAGATAGTCCTGGGAACACACTTGAGAATTGTTTATATTGAAAATGAGCAATAGGGTGAACCTGGTGGAGTCCCAATTTTACAAAAAGAACCTTAAGTGTGGAATTTACATAGTTTATTCATTATCATCAAAGCAAATCTGTTTACTTTTATGTTTGGATGTGAGTTTGAACCAAAGCTCATTTGTAAGGTAGACTTGGTGTCCACCATGGTGCTTCTACCTAGATCCAGATTTGGATTTTGGTTAATCTAATTAATCCTGGTAATGCAAGCCCATTTACAAATAACTGATTTAGAATTGGCCAGGCTTATGGCAATGTAGACCAATAAAGTTCACTGAGACATTTTTTTGAGAACTTTTTCATAAAGAGCTTTTACTTTGTAAGAGCCTTCACTTGTTTCTGTTTTCTCATCTGGGACTATCTCCATTTGGTATTCCAAGTGTGGGACAGACCTATGGACCAGACTTGAAGTAGAAACTCTGAAGTCAAAACCAAGTCAACCAATAGGCAGAAACACAGCCTCTCAATTTAGTTCACTAATTCAGCCTCATTGCTGTTGACCTACCAGACAAATGAGCAACAAATAATTGCCTTTTTAGAGTAGAAATTTTAGCAGTATTACTACAGTAATAATAACTAATACAGATGCTTAAAAAAAGCCTAGCAGTAGCTGTATCTTATCTAGGTAAAAGGTGTAGGATCCTTTAATCTGTACTTCTATAAGAAGGAAAAATTCTTATAGAATTTTTCCTCATGAAGATATTTTCCTTGGAGTGCTCTTTGTTAGGCCGGGAACCCAAAATAGGGAACAAAACAGCATTTAGAGTATAAGGCATCTCAGTTAACAAAATCAAGATGAGGAGAGAGGTAAAGAGGCAGGAAGATATAATCTGAGAGGAGAAATTTATGAGCAGTTGAACTAGTTCAATGGATTGTTGATGAGTCCTTTAGCAGAAAACAATTCTAAATTATTTTGTTATGCCTGGCACCCAGAAAGATTGGAAGCATCCAATATGTTATTTTCTCTCTCTATTTTGATGAATCATAAAGGAAATCAGAGGTAGGAAAATTGGAAGTCAAAGCTAGGCCTCATTAGAAACCCTAGTCTACACTAATTAGTTATAACTGGACTAATCCCAATCAGAGTGATCTGGATTTGTGAATTAGTGCTATATTTGATTTGCTAGGAGCTCATGTAAACAACACTACAATTAATACATCAATATCATACTTCTCCTTTTTTACATGTATACCATAGTGTTCTAGAAGAATACAAATTATGATTGCATTATTAAGCTACTGGTGGTCTGAAAACCTCTGTGAACTCAACACAAAAGAAAACAGGAGTGAAGGAAGGAAAAAAAAGTGTCCATGACCTGAGAGGAGAAATAGGAGAGAAAAGGAGAATTGGAAATTTTGGCTGTTGAACTTTGCTGTATTGCAAGATTGATTTTGAATGAAAATGAAGGTGGGATAGAGATAAAATTTGTGAAACTCTCTTTTCAATTCAGTGATGCCACAGGCCTCAGATTAAAATGAATGAAAATTTGAAGAAATGACTATTCTCTCATTCAGTATTTTTCCACCCATATTCACCATCACAGTCATTCTCAGGGTTTAAACTAGGAGCTCAAGGTGACCAACAACTGCCATGCTGTACTTAATGGAAAACTAAACTAAGGGCTTGCACACTTCTGTGCTCAACTCAGCACTTGGAGAAGCTGGTTATTAGTCTGTCCATGTTAAAAAAAATAAAATATATATATTTTATATATATTTTATCATATATATATATATTACAAAAAAGTAACTACTATGGGGACCTCAGTCTAATGACTGTGCCAACTTTTCACTCCCTCTGCTTCATAGTTTTTTCCCTTCTATTGTGGTAAGCCTGAACACCTAACTTGCACAGGGAGAAAAGGAACCTCCTCGTACACAATGGAGGACACTGTATGATCTGAATGAGGTCTTTAATCTTGATAGAATTTCATAGAAAGTAAAGAACTTAGGAAATTAATATTCACTTTTACATATAGATTTGATTTAGGAAAATAGCCTTATACATAGCAAAGCAAGAGAGAAAATCATTATACAATAAAACTTTATTATACACATTTGTAATTTAGATTTTTACATCTTCACCTTGAAAATTCCTATTTATCCTTCAGGACTTATCTGAAGTATCATATCCTCAGGCAACTTTTATATACCCCCAATTTATCAAATGATTGTTTGTTATAAATGCTAAGAGCACATATTAAAATGATCAATTTATGTGTACCTTTCCATACTTTTCTGAAAGTTTATAAATACATGAACGTTGTCTATTTCATCATTTCAATTCTATTACCTAATGCAATGCCAGGGATGCAAAAGATAATTACAAAAAAATTTTAAACACAGATTAAATGCATTTGTAAGATTAGGATTAGTACTGTTCTATGCTTTAAAGATTTAAAACTGGAAATCTTTCAATGGAGTAGAAAGCATTTTCTGCCCAAATTCATTCTGAATTTAATGAAGATAGCATTCAGATATCAAAATAAAAGAAACAAAAAAATCAAATTGATTGCCATTTTAGATATATCAAACTTCATATGAAGGAAAAAATTCATTAGGTATAAAATAAAGAAGAGTCCTTTAAAAAATGTCATATATCTGCCAGGTGTCATGGTGCATGCCTGTAATTCCAGCAACTAGGAATACTTAGGTGGGAGGATGAATCACAATTTCAAGGGCAGCCTGGGCAATTTAGCAAGTCTCTAAACAACTTACTGAGACCCTCTCTCAAAATAAAATATAAAAAGTGCTGAGTATGTCGCTCAGTGTTTAAGCACCCTGGTTTTAATCTTGTTTAAAAATATAAAGAAATAAAAAAACATCATATATCTCTGCCACAGGTAAGGGCAAGAGAATGAAAGTATGATTAGAAGTCTCAGTAAAAGCCATGTACTTCACAGAGCTCCCTTCTATTTGACCAAATTATGCCATAGACATATATAAATATACGACAGTGAATTTCACCATTATGTATGTCTGTAAAGCAACAAGTTAAAAAATTATAAATAGAAGGAAGACCAGTAAAGTAGAGGAAGGAGAGCAGAAGAGGGAGGATAGAAAAGAAAAGGAAGCACTGAGAACTGAAATGGAGCAAATCATATTGCATGCATGTATGATTATGTCAAAATGAACTCTAATAATATATATAGCTATAATAAACTACTACAAACATTAAAAAAGTTCTATTTTGCAGAAAGATAAATTATAATTTGAAGTAGAAAAGTCAGTAATATAAAAGGCCACAAGGAACTCAAGGAAACAAAGAGAGCAGATGCATACCCAGATTTGTGCTGCTGTACCAAAATACCATTGACTGGGGTGCTGAAACAACAGATGTTTATTTCTCACAGTTTGGGAGACTGGAAGTCCAAGATAGAGGCATTAGCAGATCTGGTTCCTGGTAAGGGATTCCTTCCTGGCTTGCAGATGTTTGCCTTCTCAGTTTATTTTCACAACCCATCATGAAGGGAGAATAGAGAAATGTCTCTCAGGTCTTTTCTCATAAAGGGACTAATCCCATCATGGGGGGTTCACCCTCACTACCTAATTACTGCTTAAAGGGCCCCTCTCCAAATACCATCTTGTTAAGAGGTAGGTAGGTTTTAACATATGAATTTGTGAATACACAGCACAGTCCATAAGAGTAGGCAAAAAGAAAAAGGAATTAATAAGGAAAATCTCTTAAGGAGGAGCTTTATTTATAACAGATGAGACAGGTATGAAGAATTGGCACTCAGCTTCATTTGAAGCAAAGTAATGACACTACTTTTCATTAACATCCTTTCATGTAGCATGCTAGCTGTGAATTAGATGTAGTCAATTTGGTGCATTCAGGTAAATTTTGAAATGTAGGAGAGACACAAAGCCATCCTTATCATCTCCTATTTTTTTCTTGTGTTTTTTTTTTCTTTTTTCTATACAGGGGGATTGAACCCAGGGTCTGGCACTTACTAGGCAAGCACTCTACCATGGAGCTATATCCCTAGCACCCCTGTCATTTTGTTCATGATGGCAACACAGTCTTAAATGTCTCTGTAGTTAATCTCCATGTCCAATCATGACTTCAAGGGCACTGATCCTTTAAGGGAAGGATTTGTTGATGTCGTTATCAATGAAATGCTCTTCCACTTGCCTAACTGGGGCAAAAGTACCATTCATTTGGCAGTTCAACCAGGAGGCTTTGTTAACTTGGTAACAATCATGTTGAGGACGTTAAAATATCAAATATGTGGCAGAATAGATTATGTGGAGTTGGGATATATAAAATGAAAAATAAAAGATGCGAACAGCAAGTATTTATCAATTATAATACTTTTCACAAGCTCTCTCCTTGTTTTAACAAAGCCACCCTATCTAGGTTTTTACAAATGAATTATTTATTCTTTTTTTTTTAAATACAGAAGGACAGAGAGAGAGAGAGAGAGAGAGATAAACAGATAGAATCAATTTTTTATTTAGTTTTGCATGTGGCTTTAGTTGCTCTGACACTTGGTTGTGTACATGGGTGCTGGGGTTTGGACCCGTGTACTTGCGCATGCCAGGTAAGCATTATACTGCCAAGCAACCACTCCAGCCCCAAATTATTTATTCTGAAGTTCATTCTTGCTTTTTCACGTTTTGGCACTATTTGACAATATAGAAAAATAAAAAATATAGTTAAGCCCCAAAATTATTTTTGATTTAAAGTTTTCTTTTCCTTACTTGCCAGTTATTAGTCTCCCAAATATTGTCAGTCATTTTGAAGAAATAATATTACTGCATTTGGTGTGTGAGAGAGGATATGTGTGGAAGTTTCTCAGTATTAAACAATAAATAACACTATACATACTGGAACAGGATTTGCTCAAGATGCAGGAATCTTGCAGTGTTTACAGGTGGTATAGTATGAAATCTGATGCTCTTGAGTTTGAAATCTGACTCTGTAACTTCTTAGATATATAAATTTGGAGTTTCACCTTTCAGAAGGTAGAGTCCTCATGATGGGATTAGTGTCCTCGTGAGAAAAGACAAGAAGAAAAGGAAATCCAAGACTATACTGGCAATCATATTAGTTCAATAAAAAGTGTTCATCTCAAATCCTTATTAGGATGTAATTTGTCCTGACTTTGCTAAAATTCAGAAGTATGAAAAACAACAAATGCAATGGCACAATTCAAGAGGAAAACCCATTAAAGGTATATAACAGAAAAATAGAAAGAATGAAATGAAATTTAAATGCATCCTAGATTTTTTAAAAAAACTATTATACAAGGCCTTTTGGGGTCAAGTGTGGTTATTGAAATGGATTGCATAATAGATGGTACTCCTAAATGAATGTTACTTTTCTTAAAGTGATATTGATTTGTGAATATATGGGGAAGTATTTTTTTTGCTTTTTTTATTTTTATTTTTATTTTTGATGTTCTTACAATGGGGACTTTAACCCAGGGGCACTTAACTACTTGACTACTGAGCTGCATCTCCAGCCATTTTTATTTAATTTATTTTGAGACAGAGTCTCCCTAAGTTGCTTAGGGACTTGCTAAATTGCTGATCCTCCTGCCTTAGCCTTCTGAGGCTCTTGGATTACAGGTATGCCCCTCTACATGGGATAAAAGGTTCTTATCATTAGAATATGTTTGCGTATTTAGGATTGAAGCAGCTTGGGTTCTGCTCCTTGCTTTAAAAACGTATAGTAAAATAAATAAACAAATCTGTATATGTACATAAATATGTGTGAATGGTAGAAAAGAGAGAAAAAGAAAGAAGGAGAAGATACCATTGTGGAAAAATTTTAAAAACTGATGAAACTAGGTGAATTCACACAAATCTATTATTTCTCTTTCCAACTGTCTAAAGATTTTTGAATTTTCAAAATAAAAAAAGAATAATGAGCCATATAAAGTAAGTTATAATTCATGAACTACAGAAAATAATATAATATAAATAATAATGTCATGAACTATAGAAAATGCTATTAGTATAAATAATAACACAACAATGGTAAAGATGACATAAAACACATACATTATAATTTACATGGGCATATTAGAATGATTCATTTGTAACCACAGGTCAATAATTTCAAAATATGCTGGTTTTCTTTGTTACATTTTCTTGAAAATAAAATGGTAGAATAAATAGAATCACAAACCAATATTTCAGAAATATTCAAAAAACATTTGTGAGAGTAACAAGCAGGTCATATTAAATGTTTACTGAAAATAACAAAAAGCAAATTATCTGTTAATGCATCTGTAAAATGTGCATTAAATTGTCAGTTTGAGAATCTGAAAGTCTAGAAATGTAATAATCATTAACTTAAGCATGTATAACCACATGCACAGCTTGGAGTAGATGCTACCATGAAGAGAAAGAAAAGCCAATGCTGACATTATGATTTCTTCATTAAAAATGATTACTATTTATGTTCTCATGAGTTTTATTGCTGTTGGTGTGATAGGATATATGCTACTCCTATTTCTAAAAAGTGCCTGTTCTGTCACTGTGTCACCAATGGGTCAAAATAGTTCAGAAAATTTTTCACAAGCATTTCGATCTGTATTTGCCTGTTTTTGTGGTGAGTATATTAGACTTGACATGTCATATCTCATGTTCATGAAGTCAGGAAATGGTTTAGTTGATATATTTCATTAAGCTGAAAGATAAATTCTAAACGTCAAATGTCAACAACAATGATTTTTCATTGTTGTCAAGAAGAGGAGCTATTATTTTCCACAAATGTCACCAGAAACCTAGTTTTCAGAGTTCTACCTATTCTTCTATATATATTTTAGGTGTAATAATGTATAAATGTTAAGAAGGAAAGCAGTAGGGATTAGAGGCACAGGCTTTGAAGTGAAGCTACCTAGGTTTAAATTCTATGTTTACTACTGCAGACTGCAGAACTTTGGCAACATTGCCCACAATTGCAGAGGTTTCATTTCATCATCCCTATCAGCAGGAACAAATAATCATACAATACATCACCTCATACAATTCTTGGCAAGATAGAATGAGGTAATCAATGCAGCCTGTACATATTAAGCACAGAAATTAATTCATTCAGTAAGTATGTATTGAGAACCCACTCTGAGCCAGGTGTTGCATTGGGCATGTGGGTGATAGTAGTGAATGACAGAAAATCCCATTACCTCTCTCCAAACAGAAAAAAGAAAAAAGGGACTAGATAAGAGGCTCAGTGGTTATGGTGCTTGTATGGCATGAGCGAAGATGTGGGTTTGAATTCTAGCACCATGTAAACAACAAAGTGTGGGAGCAACAAAATCCACATGAAAAAGTAAGATGTACAGAAAGCATTGACTATTAGATAAAGCAATTTAGAGATTTTTTTCTTTTTTGCCTTAATAAGAGAAGATTTGGTTTTACAATGCTAGTAAAAGAGTATATGAAAAGGTGGGATATTAGGAACTACAGGAAAGACAATTCAAAGAGAACAGGAATGGATAGGCTTATTGAGCAATTTTACAGCAAAGAGAAACAAAGATATTGGACAATTGCTGACAAGGGAAGAGAAGTAAAAACAACTTTTTTTCTTCCTTTATAAGAAGAGAAAAATCTATGCTTGTATAGTTATTTAAAAGATTTCATAGAGAGAGGAAATTTGATTATGAGGGGAAAAAAAGAGAAGTTGGCCAGAGCAATTTCTTAGAACAGGCCAGAGACAATAACATTTAATGTACAACTAAAAGGTCTGACTTAAAATTCCTCTTTCACATAAGTAACAGGCAGGAAAACCCCATTACTAGGAAAATTTTCATTTAGATCTAGCAATACATATGACATGACTAATGTCATCTAAAATAAGATTGACCCTGAAGGGAAACATGTGAATATTAATTCCTTTAGCTCACCACATTGTATTTCAAATAGAAGTAAATGCAATACAGATTGATGATGTCAAAATAATTTTTGCATAATTTATTTCTACGAATGAGTTTCTAACACAAGCTGAAACACATTAGGCTCTTTTCCTCTTTTGTATATACTAAAGGACAACTGACCAGCAACTGCATTTATTTGCTTTCATAGTCTCAAGACATAATACCTCACACATGCTACCTAATTTAAAACAAAAAGAAAAAGATTCAAAGCATTTCTTTCCAATTAACTGCCATTCAAATATAAATTTAAAAGTTCAGGTTAATTTGATTTTTAATACATGAAATATTTATTTCTTGTTAAGTTTTTATGAGTGAATGGAGCAGGCACAAGAGAAGAAATATGAAATTGCAATCTATGTATGATTGTTCTGAGCATGCAGGTTGCTACTTCCTGTTGAGAGGTATTAATAGCAATTAAGCAATGATATTTTGGGCAGTACACTAAGCTGGTGATACTAATTAGTGTACCATCTCTGCATTCTCCTAGAATGCTTAGAATGTATTCTAAATATTTAGCCAATGACTATGTTATTTGGCTAATAGTCAAGATAATTATATGAAGAACAGCAAAATCAAGAGCAAAGCTGGGGTGGGGGTTGGTTGGAGAAGTTGCAAACATAAAGAAAGGTTCACAAATTTTCATAATCCTAGGATTGAGCATTCTTGGGTTCAGAGTACAATACCAATGTTTGCTGTTTGGGTTTAGACTGCATACTGAAAGAGGGATTATTACAATATCTAACCAATAGAATATCATTCATTCCTATTTTGAAATTCTCCCTCATATATTTGTTTAGATGTTAGTACAAGCAAGATATTTAAGATAATAAAGTCTGTATACAAAACTCATTAAATTAAGAAATGAGATACAGAGGAAAGAGTGGTTTGATGATTGATAAATGGTATTACTTTAACACTTAAATCAATATCTATAAGCAACAAAATGTTACTACATGAAATGAATAAAAACCAATAAGTTCTTATTATCAAAGGATAATGGCTGATTAAAACTCACTTATTCCCTAATTTATGTTAGGATTAGGACCAAGTAAATAATTAAAATATAAAGATAAATATGACTATGCTACATAATTTATTTAGTATCATTCTTCAGGTATAATTTCTAAACAAAAAATACAGACTATATTAAGAAATATCATACGCTGTTGAAATCTATGATTTTCTGGATTCAAAATATATTTTGAATTAAAGATGAAATGATAACAATGCATACTTACTTTGATTAATTATAGAATTTTGTTGATATATCTTATCTATGCACTATAAAGTTTTCACATATAGTGTTAGGGTAGGGAGTGGTGAGGTATGAAATCCCTAATAGTTCATCAAAGACATAGTTATAAACTGCATCTGATTTTCTACCAATTGAATATGAGAATATGAGCAAAGCAACATAAACATAAAGGATCTTTCTTATTGAGTAATCATAATCTTTTGTGGATTCTTTATAATTCTGTTTAGTGTGAGCACAAGATATTTTCTGTTGAATTAAAGTAACAAAAGGGGTGATTGAGCATTTAAACCGCAAGGACTATTCTTGGACGACATTATCCATTGCTTCAAGATTCTTAATGACTTCAGTGGAAATGGCATAATTTTCCTTCCTAGTTTGAAATTGGCTTTTAAAATAATGCTTACCCTAAGCCAATATATATAATTATGTGAAAGATAGTATCAAAACTTAATTGTTTCAATTTTTATACTAATGCCATGTATAATAATTATGATTTTACAACATATGATTATTGAGATCCAAGACTGATTACATAGCATTAGTCAATTTTGCATTATTTTTCTAAAGTACATTTTATTCAAATCTTACTCAAAGTGAAACCATAATATTGTATTTTAAATGACACTTTAAAATTATTTAAATTGTGCAATATATGCATAGTCATTTCATTAACCAAAAAAGAAAGAGTAATTTTGAAAAAAATCAGATAATTAATTCTCAGTTCTGAAATTCAACTTATCATATTTTCCAGACTGTAAACTCTTGTGTTACACTGGCATCAATGAAATTATCTGGTATAATGGTAATTTATTTTTCTGACAAGCATTTTTTGTGTTGTTTATCATAAAAAACAAAAGGCATTAACACTATAGCTAATTGGGGGTAGTCATGTGATAGATCATTTGGAAGCATATAAAGCTTTGTCAGCTGGGGCTCTAATTCCCCTCCATTAAGATTAGATAAAGTGCTCTCAAGGCAATAAACTGATTATGACAAACTAACAGTACAAGTAAATTTATTAGATGAGTGACTTTGGAAATTGACAATAAAAAAAGAGGTAACAAAGTTTCAAAACATGGAACAAAATACATATATAGGTTTGATATATTTTTATGTGCTTGTGATAAATTTACTAAAATGATCAAAAATTAAAATAAATTATTTATATGCAAATGTTAATAGCTGATTGACAAAAACAAAACGGACATACAAAACTAAACACAAAGCCAATTTTTAATACTTTTTTACATTTATTTTTTATGAATGAGCACTTTTAGTACAGTGGGTTTTATACCATCATATTTTGCCTTATTCATATATATGTGGAGCAGTTTTGAACAAAAATGTGTCCTACTATAGATAAACTTCTACTTCTGCTACTTGTTTGATTTTTTTCAGTAATTATGGAAACTACTTCAGGTTTGTACATAAAACTCCTCCGTATACATTTTTTTTAAAGAGAGAGAGGGACAATGAGAGAGAGATAAAGAGAGAATCAATTTTTATTTAGTTTTTCACTTGATCCTGCTAATCTGACATTTCATTGTGCACATGGTGCTGGGTTTTGAACCTCTGTACTCCTGCATGCCAGGTAAGTGCCATAACAACTTTCTTACTATCCCTTTATCTTAAAAAAGAAAAAAAAAAGTTATGCTATCAGGGCTGGTGTGGTGGTTCTGTGGTTATATTACTTGCCTGGCATGTATGAGCACCCAGGTTCAAACCCCAGCACCACACACACAACTAAGTATTGGAGAAGCAAAGGTCAGATGAAACAATAAATAAAATAAATTCTCTCTTTCTCTGTCTCATTTTTTTTGAATCTGCTATATTTGGGGTTGTTTTGATGTATGATAATATATGTTCCTAATTGATTTTGTGAAGTTATATATCCTAAAAGTGCAGGATTGGGAAAGTGAGAAGGCATAGAATTCACAGCATAAAAATGGGGATTAGTCTTGGAACAGGGACCAGTAGCAGGGCCATTTTTGATTTAACAGCAAGGATGAGGAATAAGAGAGATAATAGCATCAGTTATATAAATTTAGTAGCAGGAAGCTGAGATGTTCTCCGCTGATTCTTGCTATTTTCTTAATACAGTATGAAAGAAGACATTCAGCTGATTTTGAATAGGAGAAATAGTCCTTGGAGTTTAAATGCTCATCACCCTCTTCATTAGTTTAATTCAACAGAAAATCTGAAGATTTAGAATAACATATGAAATAGTGGCTTTAGAGAGTGGAAATGAAGGATGTTAGTTTTGCCAAAAAATAGTCAGTCCACCAAGAAATATCCATGCTCAGTCTCTTGAACTTGTAAATGTTAACTGTTTTGGAAAAATAATCTTTGCACATGAAATGGGGTTAAATATTTTGAGATGTAAGTTATCTGGGCAGGTACTTATTGTCATGGTAAGTGTCCTTCTAAGATAGAAAAGGATATACCTCATATAAACAGGGGGGATGACAAAATGAAGATGGAGAGAGTAGAGAGAGTAATGTGGCCACAAGGATAGAAATGTGGGGCAGCCACCAGAAACATGAAGAGGTAAGGAATTGATTCTGGGTACCAACAGGGAATGCAGCCCTGCCTGATGTCAGATTTTTACCTCTAGAACTCCAAGAATGACTTTCTGCTGTTTTAAGTCAACAAGTTCTCAGCAATCTGTTATACTAGCAAACTAGTATATTGAAGAAATACATAAACTATAGAAAAATGTATTATCCTACAGTATTAAATTAGCATTCATGATTCATAGTTCTGAAACATAAGAACAATTAGTTAATTAAAGAGGATTTCTACTTGTTTTCAACACTGATTGGAGTAAGTGCAGTACTAGAGATAGTAAAATAAATACTAAATTTTAGGATAAAAATATCGCATTTCTTTATTTATATACCTGTAGTGGCTTGACAGTTTTATTTTGAAGCTTGTTTTTTTTCAACATGCAGTGGATATTTATATTAAAAACAAACCTTTGTGCCATTAATTCCTTGTGTGTGTGTGTGTGTGTGTGTGAGTGTGTGTGTTTGTGTGACCCTCTCCTGATACTGATATAATGAAACAACTTTCTGTCAACTTGTTCATGGTATTCAGGTGAAGCTGACTGTACTACGTCTTCCCCAAGCCAAAAGTATACTTACTAATGGGGCTAAGCCAATCAAAACTTTCTGTTCCTCTTATCAGAGGAACAGACAGAAATCAAACAAATAAGCTCAATTAGGGTCTTGAGTTAGAGAATAAATAGTTGTATTATTTCTGATCAGAAATACTCTTGAAACTACATGGAAGCAAGTACCTTAGGAGGGAGTGTCATTACACTAAGGAAATTAAAGCAAAAATTTAAAAATGGAAGGAAAGTAAGTATGTCTTATTTAGTAATTTAAATCCCAAATCAAGACTTGTTTGACTCCTTAATTATTTTGTTGTTCAGAGACTTAAATATAAAATTATGTATTTGAATTAATTCAATTGGATCAGAATCATTAGTTTTCTTTGTGATAGACAACAGAAAAGGTACATTACAGATACCTAACATTTTTCTCTTAATCTCTTAAAAGGATGAATTCATTCTAAAAGTGAAGTAAGTGCTTCAAGTTTTTCTGAGATACTGACTTTCTATCATGTTATAGTACGGATCTGGAACGTTTCCCCAAAGGTTCATGTATCAAAGACAGGGTCCTGAATAGTGGTACTATTGGGAGGTGGTGGAATATTTGGAAGGTGGGGCCTGGTTGGAGGAAGTATGCCATGGAAAATTTATCCTTGAAAGGGTATATTTTGTCCTCAGTCCCTTCCTCTTTCTTGCTCTCTGCTTCCTGGGCACCCTGAGGTGAGCAGCTCTCCTCTACCATGTACTCCCCACCATGCTGGCCTGCCTTGCCAAAGGCCCAAAATAATGGGGCTGGGTGATCATTGAAATGTCTGAAAGAGACTCAAAATAAATTTTTCCTCCTTTAAGTTGTTTTCAGATATTTTATCACAGAGTGTTATTCAGCTTTACATCACTGAATGTAATAACTGACAAGAACAAGGAGGAAGAGTATAATTTGATCTCATAATTTCAGAGGTTTTGTTCTGAGCTCCTGGTGAGGCAGAACCCCATGGCTAAAGGGCATGGCAAAGGAAAGCTGTTCACCTCAAGTCAGCCAAGGAGCAAAGAAAGAGAGAAAAAGAGGAGAGCAAAAGAGAGAGAGAGAGAGAGAGAGACAACATGGTGCACCAGGAGCCAGGGAGAATATATTTAATCCAGAACATATTCTCCAGTGACCTACTTGCACTAGCCTCGCCCTACCTGCCTACAGTCACCACCCAGTGTAGTAATCCTTTCAAATTATTAACCCAACAATGGATTAATATACCGATTACATTACAGCTCTTGCAATCTAATCATTTCAGCTCTAAACATTCCTGCACTGATTTACATGAGCTTTTCTAGGGTACCCCTCACATGCCAAATATAGCACAGCATGGTGACAGAAGGCTGACTAACACATACTATGACTATATCCACAAATGATAGTCAGTGAAAAATAACTTTCCATTGAAAAAGTCATACCACAGTTATGAGATTAAACAGCACTGACTCTTGTCAGAAAGCTGTGTAACTGTATCACACAGCTGTTTCCATAGTTATTATTGTGGATGCCAATCTTGGTTTCCTAAAACTGATGTTTCATTTTTCGTCAGTATGGTATACTAGAAAGCCTTGACGACTCAGATTTAAAAATTAAAAATAACAACATTCGCAAAAAGACATTTTAGATTAAAGTACTTTACATCTTATTGAATCACATTGTTGTATTTTACACTGGTCACATTCTTCTGCCACTAGTCTAAATATACACCAAACCTGTTGATTGTTTAAAATCCTGGAAGGTAATATCAAGTGCCAATCCCCTTGCATTTGCCACAGCATATGCCACAGTTTGTTTAGCCATTTTCACCGGAGATTTCTATTTTAGAAAATATGGTGTCATACTTCCTCAGGAAATACCTTGTATTAATATGGTCAATGAGTATCTGTTAATTGAATTAAAGTTTCAGGATTAAAGAAAGTTTTACAATATAAAGTAAATCTATAAGATTGTTCATCTATTATCATCAGGTAGCAGTGATATTCAGCTATACTCTTGAGATCACACTATTGCAACAGAGACAAAAGGGCTCATTATTCTCTTGCCATCAAGATGTTAAGGAAGTAAACTTGTACTGGCATAAACTAATTTAACAGAGACAGCACCAAAAATTTACAAATTAACTTGCTCACAGTATTCATGAGAGCCAATTAAGCTCTCCCCCTTCGCAAAGATGCGGAAGGAATAGAGAAACCAATTTGCTCAAAGGTGCTAGTGCTTACAAACTATTAGTAATTTTATTCCCTTTTTATTTCTGTAATTGTTTAAAATAATTTGAGATAACGCTAAAAATAGACTTATTTTAGAAAGCCTGTATGTCAAACAATAATTATTCCCACAAAATATTTTAACTCAATCTTCACTTATGATAGTAATAGTTAACTCTATAAAGTTTGATAAGCAAGATATATTAAAATCATCAATAAACAAATTAGGATGAATGCATTGCTATCTTACAGTATACAGTGAATGCATATTAAAAGAAATTTCTTTCAACTTAAACATGATAAAATAAATGGCAAGATTTCTTTAGAAATATATATTTTTAAATATCCAATAGGTTTTTATGCTTACCCCTTTTAGTTAAAAATGTATTTGACCTTTTAAATTTTATAAATTAACCATCTAGGAGTATGACTCCATCCCCTTGTTATGAATTATACTTGAAAATAAAATATCTATAAAAATAAATATTAAGTTCAATAAAAAAGATGTTCTTCCAACAATGTATTACTGTTTCTCTCTTTATTCAAAACAATGTAAAATTTAAAAAAATAATCACTATATCAAATTGATTAAATCATCGAATTCATGAATACTTGATTTTACTATTTTAAAATTTTGTTTATATTTGTTTTAGCTAAATAAATTAGAATATGAATATACTATCTTCTGCATAAGTGTTTGTTTTAACAAGAGTATAAAGTTTTCAATGCAGAAACATTATCTATACAACATTAAAAAACTTTAGTGAATAGTATCTATAAATATAGACTGTACAGTTACAAATAAGGATAAAGCTTAATTGTAAAATGTGTTGAACAAATTTAATAAGAAAAACTAGAGACAAAATAGGAGGTAAGGAATTTTTTTAAGTTATAAGGTAACTGATGTTGAAGTAATAAAAAATATATCAGAATAAATGCATTTACTACTTTTGTGCACATTGTATTTTGAAAAGAACTTTTAGCCATACGTTAATGAGATGGTCAGTTCTATTGAGGGACAACAAGAGAACACAAGTAAAACATAATAAAAAACCAACAAGAAACAAAAAACCAGTATTGACTTTAAATAATAATAATTAAATGCTAACCTCATCTTGAAATTAACACTTTTCTTTGACTTAGATCAAAACATTAGTGTCTGTGTTGAGATTTTCACATGTCAAATGAAGATAATAATAAAACCTCAGAGGGGTGCTGCAAGGCTTAATTAATTTATCCAGAGTGCTATTGACATGAGAAAATATATGCAGTCTGGGCATTTAATCACTATTACTCCTCTAGGAGTTTTCTTTGAGTTTGCATGGAGAAACTAGTTGGAAGACTGCAAAATTCTCAAACCCCCCAGAAAGAGCTAGAAATACCTGTATTGAACAGTAAAACAGATGAATTAAAATCTAGACCTTAGGAAGTAACCTTAGAGTTGAAAAAGTTGGCCATTTGATGATGGCAGAGGGGAGGTAAAGAGGATAGAGAAATATATATATATATATAGAGTGAAATCTGGGGGAGGGCAGGCTCCAGATGGACTGAGTATGGGTTAAGGTCATCATTAAATAATAACTTAGAAGAAGTTAATTCAGAAGTTATGAATTTTTAAAATGTTCAGAGATCTATTATATCTCTTAAAATCAAAAAAGAGATTTGTATTGTAAACTAAGATAAAACACATTTCTGGATTTCTCTAGCATCCCATATTCAATCCTTGGCCTATGTGAGATGTGACTGTTACCATTATGTTCTCTCTTGTTGACATTTATAACATGGCATTTTTTGTGTGTGAAAAACAAAGAAAGAAAACCCAGTGGGCAACTTGTAAGTATAAAATAAATAGATTGCACCAGGCCCCTCAATAATGATTTCTGCAACAGAATTAAGATTAATAGTCAAAAATCTAATTTTTTGTGATTATCTCCAAGAAATAATATAACATTAGTCCTTCTAATCATGGCTGAATTCAAAAAGTTTTTTGTGAGAATATATTGAAAACTTTATAAAGTATCCCGAAGGGGTCCTGGAGTTGTAATTCAATGGTAGAGCAGCTACCTAAAATATGTGAGGCTCTGGGTCAATCCCCAGTACTGCAAAACCAACCAACAAACAAAAACAGAATACAGAAGGGAACTTAGCAGATAAGAAGATAGCTATATTTAAGTCCTATTCTGTGTAACTCACACTTTAGTAATCTGATTCATGTTTGGATGCCCATCAGCTAACATGTAACTATTTAACATGTACCTATACAATACATACAGGACTAATGAAAGTGGTCTAGTTATGGTTGCCTTTGAACACATTAAATGCCAATCTCCTTGTCATTGATGAAGTTTCATTAGGCTTTCAACACTGTCCCTCTTATTTCTACAAATGCTTTTAACACTGCTAATGAAGTTAATTTTTTTAGTTTGAATTCTGATTATGAAATTTCATCAACATACCTTTGTTAGTTCCTGCTTACTTGTTTAAAAGATACTTCCCATGTTACCCATATACAACTCATACTCTGACCTATCTGACTTGACTGACTCTGTCACCACCCTAAGGGTTCCTGATATTCATGGGCTTCTGCTATACCCTCCTGAAATAACTGAATTCTTCTCTGTGCTTCTTTATTTGATGAGAATTCCCATGACCCATGATATCATTGCACCATTTATCAGCTTTGCAAATGCTCAATCATGCTTCAGGTTTCCACTTTGCCTAGGAAGTCTGTGAAGCTCTCCCAGAACATGTCTTTTATGCTGTTCTTCAATGTATTGTTGTATGGAGGGTTTTTTTTTTTTTTATCTGTAGAATGTTGTGTTTCCATGTTTATATATTTATCATTGCTGCTGGTCTGTGAGATAGAAAATGTGTCTTCTTTCAATTTTTATTAATGCAGTGATGGACTAAAATAAGCTCCGTTAAATAAATGAGTGAATGAATTAATTAATATTCTTTTTGTCCAGGAAGAATGGGAGGACATTGCTGGGCTCTTGCCAGTGTCTATTCTCCTGAGGGAAATTAGAACTTTTTCATTTAATGATCTCATAGGCATAGATGAGCTAGGTTTGTGAATTTCACTGCTTTGCCATTCTAATTATTATTTTCTCTTTGAAATATTTGGAAAGTACTTTAATATTGCTAACATTTACCTCCTATACTTACTTTCAGAACAGTTATGACAACCTTCAATGAGACTAATATCTGAGAGAGAGATAAGATATGAGGTAAGGCAGAAACAATTAACTGGATGAGCCATCAGCTTGATTTCTGTATAAAGCATAATTGCTTGAAGGGAAGAAGCAGGTAAATGTAGATAAAATAAAACAATGAGTCTAACAGAGCATATTACCTCTGGAAACTTTTGAGAGTTTGACAGAATACCAAATTTAGTAATAGGTATAGTTTCAAACATTTATAATTAGCACCACCTCAGAGCATACTACTACTCTGCATGATATTTGGAATGATCTAAATTGGATTTTCATCTCTTTAAGGCTTTAATCTTTCATCTAAAATGCTAAGACTTTCCACAAAGGTGATATTTTGATAACTTTCTGGTATTTGATATTTTACAGTATAATAGCTAAAGACAGATTTTCCTGAAAGGTAAAGGATAGAGCCTCCTGGCACATAAATTTTAAAAGTAAAAGCCATTATTAAGTCCCGGTTTGACCTGGAATTCCAATTTATATTTATTGTGTCACTGTAGCTTTTAATAGCATCCCATATCATTCTCAGAAGTATCCTGGTTAGAAGAATAAATGAAATTGTTACCTTATCAATGAGAAAAAAGAAAAATGGGTGTGATGAAATCATAATAAATCTGTTGGATGTGCTAAAAACATTTAGACATCGTAAGAGCTGACCCAGATTCATAAGGACTAATACCTACAAATCCGAAGGAAGTTTTACCTATATATCTCATTTATGCAATTCGGGAATGTGCATAACAGTGAAGATAAACCTTTCTTGACCTTTCCAAATAATGAATTTATGAATCCATTACTGTAGCTTACATTTTCATACAGGAATATTCCTATTGCAAATTTAAACAATTTCTGAAGTAGATTATTTATTAATGTAAATCGTTTGTCTGAACTAATCTCATATTCTTAGAACTATGATTACGTTCTGATGATAGTTTGATTGATAGTTTGGTAAAAATAGTCTTGATCAGTAATGAACATGTAAGTGTATAGTGATATGACCTGACCTTGGTGTACACATTGTTCAGTCAATGCTGCAGATGAAGGTGGGGGAGAATTTGCCTAAAAATCCATAAATGTGCTTGTATAGCATTATGATGGATTTTTAGAACCAACTAATACTTAAAATGACTATCAATTTTATAAAATTTGCATCTCAAGGATTGATTACTCCTTTCAAAATAGTAGAATACAAGAAGATGAAACTGCTTTGTTTTATCTAATTATTCAGGGAGTATTTTGATATATACATGTTCAGCAACAATTTCTGCAAAGCAACAACAAAAACATAATATGAAATATTTTTCCAATGAACTACTTATATAATTATTGTTTAAATAGCCTCATGCATCTAACTTTTTTTTTTTTTGGTACCAGGGATTCAAACCAGAGGTACTGAACCACATCCCCACCCCGTTTTATATTTTTTATTTTGAGACAGGGTCTTGCTAAGTTGCTCAGGGCTTCACTAAATTGCTGAGGCTGACTTTGAATTTGGGTATCTCCTGCCTCAGCCTTCTGATTTGCTGGGATTATAGGCATGTGCCTCCATGCCCAGCCTGTGCATTTAACTTTAACAAAAAGTTCCTTTTTTATAAATACTTTTGTAAATGAAATGTTTTAAGACTTGCCAAAGAATGACTAGATGTTAGGGTCTTTGGAAGTGTTTAAATTTCAAAGATTTGAGAGACTCTAGGGAAGAATCAGAAAATTCTTGAAAAACTTTTCCAAGAATAACTCTTAATATGATCACTGTGAGATGATTATAACATAATCATCAAAGAAAATAAAAAATACCAAGAAAAACAGTTGTGAACACTATTATATATAGTAGATAGTACTGATACAGTTTTTCTTTCAATAGTAATGCAAACTTGTTTTAAATGTTTGAATAATAAATGCTAAGCCATGTGATTTTAAAATGTGTTTTATACTTTCTACCACATTTATAATCTCTCTTGTAATCAGGTTATGCAAATTTCTAGCATCATATAATTATATATTGTAAAGAAATGGAATACCACAAGAGTTAATTAGAGGAAATGGAATCTGAATCTCATTTAGCATTCTTGCTAATGCTGATATCAGTGCCACAGAGAATTTCTGGGAAGAAATTTTCATTGGTAACAGAAACTACATTGGATATTTCCAACACATTTGTAGATAAATATCCTAACCTTAAAAATTCTGATCTCAGGATAATATGTCATTAGAATTCAAAAATTAAAAGATGCTTTTAAAAATATTTATTCCTTTCAATACACACTGCCAAACCTGTTTCCACCTATCCTATTTCATTTATAATAAGTGTGTTTCCTTACTAACTTTCAACCATTTTTTGGATAAATAGTAATGATGAAAAAGTATTTCTTATTAATTATATAAAAATTTGATCTTTTATGCTGTCTTTTAACTTATATACAAGATTTTTAAAATTCCTCCTCTAATATAATTGTTCCTCACTGTTTTCATCACAGAAATATTGAGGATTCAAAGATGAGTAAAATGCAGTTTCCTTAAGACATCTTGGGAGAATAATACACACATACTTTTTTGAGGTGGTTTCTCACTATTTTGCCAATTGGTTTCAAATTTCTGAATGCAGGTGGATCGTCCCAACTCAGCCTTCAAAAGTATGTGGGGCAACAGGCATATATCAGAGTGTCCAGTTAATAACACATTAAAAGTGACTTATTGAAAGTATGCTAAAATTCTAAAAGAAAGAGTTCACATACTTTCCTAAAAAAATCAAATCAGGCTGAAATTCATAGAGCAATTGATATTTGAACTATATAGGAAAGTAGGGGTTAGCTTGGAAGAAAAGTTTGTTGAAACCTGGTAGGCAAAGTTAAATGCATATACAAAAATTCTAGAACTAAACATCATTTCAGAGTAGACATATGATAAGTACCTCACACACAGTGTTTCTTCCAATATGTTTGTTAAATTTTACTGAACAGAAATGATATGACAGGTTTAAAGATGTTGAGTACTTCTGCACATTTGACTAGAGGAAATAACAGTGGAAAGAAAAAATGGGCTTTGGGGATAGAAAAGTAAATTAGAATAGTTTGAGAAAAGTTTGCCTTCATGTATTTTATAGCATAGATTTATATAGAGATAGATAAAGCTGCAATAATAGATGAGTATTTCCAACAAGAAGTCATAAAGACAGAACTATTGTGAGCATCTCTTATAGGAGAGAAGAAAGATGAAGAGTCAGCAGAAGAAATAAAATGTCTGAAAAGGCAGAAAATTGTGTTTCAGATGCCAAAGGAAGAGCATGCTTCTAGTAAGAAATTATTAAAGTTTCAAATTCCACAGAAACTTCTAGTTAGCTAAAACATTCAAAAAAAGAAAAGAACAAGTTGATATCATATCTGAGAAATTGTTGTCAAGACCAACGTCATAAAGCTTAAAGCTTTACTTTTATTTTCTTTCACTAGTTTTACAATTTCAGGGTTCATATTTAAATCATCAATCCGTTTTGTATAGTATAAGGTGAGAGTCCATTTCACTCTTCTGTATATAATCCAGCTTTGTCAGCAACATTTGTTTAAGAGACTATTCTTTTCCTCCTATATATTCTTGACACCTTGTAAATGTAAATGTAGGTCTTTAAGGGGGCTTAGTAATATATTCCATTGGTCTACATTTCTTTCTTTACGCAAATACTATGACATTTGTTATGGTTTAGAAATGAGGTGACCCCCCAAAAAAAGCCCTTATGTGAGACAAGAATTTTCAGAGGTGAAATGCTTAGATTATGAGAGGTAAAACTTCATTGGAAGATTGATCCTTTGATGAGGATCAACTGGGTAGTAACTGTAGGCAGGCAGGAACTGTGGCTGGAGGAAGTAAGTCACTAAGGTTGTGACTTTGATGTTTATGCTTGAGGAGCAGCGCTTTGTCTGTGCTTACTCCTTGCCACACCCTCAGGTGCCTCCCTCTGCCACACCCTTCAGCTTTGAAGTTTTGCCTCGCAATTGGCCTTAAGTGATACAGTTGGCTGACCCTGGGTTGAACCTCTGAAAATTTGAGTCCAAATAAACTTTTTCTCCTTGTCAGGTATTTTGATCACAGCAATACAAAACTGACTAAAACACTCTTTTAACAAGCAAAAAAAGCAAAAATAGGGAAATGATAATGCATCAAACTTAAAAATCTTCTGTTCTGCAAAGGAAACAATCAACTGAAAGAAAAGGTAACCAATATAATATGATAAAATATTTTCATACCATATATCTGAGCCTAAACGTCTAAGAAACTCCCATGAATAAAATAGCAAAACCAACAAATGGGCAAAGGACTTGAATCGATTTTGCACCAAAGAAGACATCTAAATGGCCAACAGGTTTATACAAAAAGACACTCAAAATCACTTCTCATCAGATAATGCAAATCAGAACAACAATGAGATCATCTCACACCTGTTAGGATAGCCATTATAAAAACAAAACAAAACAAAAAGAAAGCCCTACAAGCTCTTATGCAAAATGGAAATGCAAAATATGGTACACCCACTATGAAAGACAATATGGAGGTTCCTCAAGAAATTATCATTTAGTTCAGCATTTCCACTTCTGAATATCCATCCAAAAGGATAGAAATTAAGAATTTAAGAATATAATTCACTCTTTAAAACATAAATAATTATTAATCTGGAAGGAAGAGAAAGCCTTTCGGATGACACATTCTTGCTGCTGAGAGTTCCAGGATAGGCCACATTGTACTACCTCTTTTACCTCCTCTGTCTCTTCACTCCTCCCTACACCAAACACACACAAAACAGGCAAAGAATTGGTTGAGAAGGACCCAGATTTCTGGCAAAATTGCAGCCTTATTCACAAGAGCCAAGATGCAGAAGCAACCCAAATATCCATCACAGATGAATGATAAAGAGAACATGGTATACACATATAATGAAAAACTAATGTCATAGAAGAAAGAAACCCTGCCATATGTGATAATAAATGATGAACCTTGAGAGTACCGTAATAAGTGAAATAACCAAATCTCAAAAGAACATATGTGAATTATCTATAAAGGTCAAACTCATAGAAACAGAAAGCAGAATGGTGATTTCCAGGGGCTGAGGGCAGATGGGAAGGGAAAATTGCTGTTCACTGAGTATAAAATAGCTTTAATGTCAAGTTCTACAGATCTACTGTACAATATTGTGCTTATTCGTAATAATACTATACTATACTGTCTTCATACATTCTGGCTGCTATAACATAATACCATATATGGTTTGTTTAAAAAAACAACAGAAATTGATTCACTATTTTCCTGGACAGGGAAGCCCAAAACAAGCTGAATTTAGTGTCTGACAGAGGACTACTTTTGACTTATAGCAACTTCTTTCTGTCCTTTCCCATGGTAGAAGGGATGAATTAGTTCCTTTGTGTCCCATTTTCTTTATATATTCCTCTATTTTTAATTTATACATGTGGTTGCACATATTTATGGGGTACAGTGTGACATTTTAATATATGAGCAAAATGTTTAATAATTACATAAGGTAATTAGCATATATATCACTTTAAGCATTTATCATTTGTTTCTTTGGAAAACATTCAAAATTGTCTCTACTGTTTTAAACGTTTAATTAATTGCTGTCGACCATAGTTATCCTGCTGTGCTACAGAGTGTTAAAAGTCATTCCTCTTACCCAATTGCTCTCCTTACTCATTAGCTGTCTTCTCTCCACCCATTTCTCTCCAGGCTTTGATAATCAATATTTTATTCATTAATTCTTTGATATCAAGTTTTTAGCTTCTACCTATAAATGAGAATGTGCAATATTCTTTCTGTGCCTTCAGGACTCTTTTATGAGGGCATTTATCCCATTCCAGAAGGCTGTATCCTCATGACATCATGTCTCAAAGGCTTCCATCTCCTAATTTCCTCATCTTAGGAGTTAGAATTTCAACTTACAACTTCTGAGAGGATACAAATTTTTAGAAAATTCCATATGCATTTAAGATTTTTTTCCCAGAAGTTAGGTCCCTTATTATCTGTTCTTACTGAAATAATAAAACATTATTTGAGCAATTTAGGTAACATACACAGAGCACTAAATTTGACCTAAGTCATTGTAGGTGAAGGAATGAGTTGCAATGAAAATTTAAAAAGCCAGTTAAAAATGCTCAAGATATGTGTGCAATAGGTGAAAACTGATGAGAGATGGTCCCATAGCAAATAAAGATCAATGAAATCAATAGCTTTCCTCAGAAAGGGGGAGAAAATGACTTTCAGATAATATTTTCTGGCTGCGGAGAAGTTCAAGATGCAAAGCAGGCTGTATTGTCACTTATGTTTATTTTCCACCTCCATTCTAAATATTTATAGCATGTAATATATCATATATAATAATTACATATGTAAACTTATGTAAGAATGAACTAAAAGTTTTAAAGGGGGAGACCTAAAATTTTGGATTTCTCATCCAACTACTCATTTTAATTAATAGAAAAAGCATATTAGTCTTAATGAAGAATCATTTCTTCTCATTTCAGAAAAAAAGCTATGTGCTGAATCAGTTTTCAGGAAAAAATGTAATAACAGATCAGATGCTGGATAACCTTTTGGTGATTTGTCCATTTATATGAAGACTTCAAAACATTCTTTTGGAAGTACCAGACTGGACATGATTTTAATGATTAATACAAGTGTTTTCCTTCATTCAAATTTTATAAATGATAAAATTATGGAATTTCTTCATCAATACAAAATCTCATTTGACCTTTAAAATGTATCAGGTTTTGAAAATGTGTTTCTTTCCCACATGCTTTTTTCCAAATGTGTTTGTATCATATAAATACAATCACTGAGGTAAACACTTGTTTCAAATTTATATACCTCATGGATTGTGCCAAATAAAATAATTGCTTACTTCTTGTGCCAGGCTATTTTACTGAACACAAACAATTAAACTAGATAGGATAAATAGATACATAAGCAAGCAAATTTGATGTAACTGTCAGGTGAAATCATTTCCTGTAGATAATTTTAAATCTATGAAATGGTCTGTTATGCAAATTTTATTTATCACATATAGTGATAAATAAACTTAATCTTTACACAAATGTTGTCATAAATATATAAAGGGAAAATATTGAAAAGAAATGAGCATTTAAAATTTTGTTTCAAATGTTCTTTTGTTTCTTTCTTTTTAAGAGAGAGGGAAAGAGAGAGTTGAATTTTTTTCATCTGGTGGTCATTTTCCTTTGGTTTGTGAATTCAGTGCTGGGGATCAAACCCAGGTCCTAGCACACGTCAGGCAAGTTCTTTACTGATAAGGCACCTCTCCAGCTCCTCAGAGACACTTTTTAAAATACCAGAGTATCAAATATATTGGAACAATTTCTTCACACCACAGAGAACTCTGTCTCAGTAGTTAGGATGACCACTGTTGAATGAATATCATTGATGGGTTAAATTTAATCTAAAACTTTTATAATGAAAGAAGTTTATAAATACCATAAGATGTTCATGAATAATGCCTTATATTCAATACATCATTCTGATGTAACAGATTAATGCATAGACATAATAATAGTACAATCTGATTCAAGGAAGTGAAATTTTTTTCTCATTTATGTTTCTTGGGTGCAGAATATAGGAGGTTAGTATCTCATTATTGAAACACAATTTTTTTCAGTAAATGTATTCACTAATTTAAAATATGTTTTTAATTGATTAAATAATTATGACTATTTATAAGACTCCTGATACTAAATAATTATTTCAAATGCTTGATTAAAAGGAAGAAAAGAACTGTGTCCTCATTATACATTTCTTTTCCTATTACTCTGTCTTGTTTATTTGGTTATTTACTTTTCAATTACCAAATAAAGAAAGGGACTTAGGTATATGTGACTAGATAAAACCTTATAGAATTGGGTTAAATGTCAAATGAGAGGTCAGCTAAAAATACAAAACAAAATAAATAAACAAAAAAAAAAACAACTATCAGACTTTTAGAACAGGCAATCTCAGAACCATAAGGATTGAGAGAAGGTAACAGGTACAAAGGAAGCTGTGCAGAGTGGGCTGGCCAGAGAGGATTCAGTAGGTTGCACTGTGAAGCTCTTGCTTTATCCTGGGCACAATGTGCACAACTTGGCCATATCTATGGTTTAGAAGCAAAACTCTGAACATGGTTTGAGGAGATTTGAAGGGAGAAGCACAGCATGTTTGGGCAAAAGTGAGCAGAGCTATTACAAGGGCAAGCCTGATAAACTGCTGCAAACCTGTACCTGGAAAAATTACCAGAAAATTAAAAATTGGCTTAATCTGATAGTGTGCTAACATATGAAGGTGGGAAAAATTCGGATAGTGTGGAACTAAATTTGAGAGTTTTCCCAAGTCTCCAGGTAGGAACGGGACGTTCATATTCTGAGAAGACTAATTCATGATCTCAGTGTGCACTTATGTCTTATGTAGGGATTAGGTTTTCTTACTTTTGAAGATTTGATTCCACATGATATTAAACATAGCCTTCATTACAAGGGAAAAAAATTAGTTCCTTGTATGTATCATGTGTTCTAAGTTACAACACTAATAATTTGTCATATGTATTATTTTTCACTAAACGCTAGGGCTTGTATAATACTGCTTTCTTATACTGTATAATTACTATACAATTTAATTACAATTAGTTATGATTTCTCCACAATTATGCATACTTAGGAAATGCTTGGGGATTAAAGAAAATAACCAATGTATTAATTTAATAGTAAAAATATTTTCTTGAATATTAAAATTAGCAATGAAGTTATAAAAATGAGTTTGGACATTCAAATAAAACTAATATCAGTTCTGAAAACTTTCTTGGCATTTTGGAAATTGTTTCTCTATTTTTTATAATCTTCAAACAATTTCATATGCCACTGAAAATGATCATAGCCTTGAGGAAATATATTTATAATTATTACTAAACAAAACACTCCTAGATAATGTAGGGTATTATTATTTGCTAGATGTTTTAAATGCCTGAATAAGACTTCCAAGAATGTTTATTTCCAAAATCACAAAAGGAAAATGAAGAGAGAATAAGAAGTAAGAAAAAACATTGCTAAATAATTTTGTTAATCATTATTTTTCTCTTCCCAGGGAAAACAAATCATTCTGTGGTGATATTGAGCATATCAGTGGCACTAGACATATATGCTCACAAACTTCTAATTCACCTTAGTACAACAAAATCAGAAAGTTCAAAACTGTGCTTTTCAGATTCCCTTGCAACACAGGTTTATAAGCTAGCTAGAATATAACAGTTAGACTCTGCCCTGGCCCCAGTAGCCTCACAGGACACCTGGAGGACCCCAAACCTGGATCCCACCCAATGACCTAGGACTCTGCCCTGGTTCCAGCAGGTGTGAAGAATACCCTAAGGTCTCCTACTCCACACCAGGACCCTGACCCATTGTGGAGTGTGCATAGGATTCTTCTCCAGCACCAGCAGGCCTGTGAGTCACCCAGAGGACCCTTTGCTCAGACTCTGTCCCACTGCCAAACATATACAGGACTCATCCCAGCACTGGTAGGCAGGTGGGACACTCTGAGGAAACTATGCCTGAATCCTGCCCCACCACTGCATGGGTCAACAACTGCTGCCAGGCCCTGGCAAGCACATGTGATACCCCAAAGACCCCCACCCTACCATGCATGCCAAGGACTCTGGCCTAGCAGGCCCAGCAGGCCATTGGACTCCACTAGGAACTCACACCTAGGCACTGCTATTGCACATACCCTCCAGGTACATTGGGCTCCTCCTCACCACCAAGGATCCCAGGTCCCCTCGTGGCCTCTATGCTGGTATATTCCAGCCTGCCTCCTGTCTCTGGGACCCTAGATCCCAGTGACACATCCCTACTATGTAATTTCAACATCCCAGTGGAATGCCAGAAACACCACAAGGATCAAAATCCGAGACATGGAACCTAGATCCAAAGGTGCAACAAAATAAGGCTCCAAGAAGAAGCAGCTTTCTGAAAGAAGGTGGTCATCAGAGAGGCCGTGTCTGACCCAAACCTTTGACCTTTAAGGAAGACAAAAGCAGAGACCTCTCTTGTTTCCACCCAGGGAACCTCAATTCAAAGATCCAGGAGAAGATTTTAAAAAATGAGGGATCAAACTAGAGCAGGTGCACTTCAAATCCACAACCCCGCTATCAAGGAACCCTTGGACAAAGAGTGGGATGAAAACCTAAAATGAGTTATCCACAATCTGATTACTAAAAGGAACAATGAACTAAAAGAAGATTTAATGAAGGGATTAAGTGAGAAAACTCAAGAGATGAAAAACTCTATTATCAAAGAAATAGACATACTGAAAAGTAAGTAATAACTAAAATCTGCCATCAATTACATCAGATGGACAATGGAAAAAATTAATAATAACAATGGAAGATACAGAACCTCAGCTCTTGAAGAAAGAATTTCCAACAATGAGGATAGGCTGAGTAAGCTTGAGATCACAGATGACAAAAAGGAAAAAAAAAAAAAAAAAAAAAAAAAAAAAAAAAAAAAAAAAAAAAAAAAAAAAAAGAGAAAAAAAAAAAAAAAAAAAAAAAAAAAAAAAAAAAAAAAAAAAACTCAGAACAGGAACAGAAATTTCAAAATGTCTGGGATAATATTAGAAGAAACAATCTAAAAGTAATCAGGATACAGGAAGAAATTAAAAGGCAAACATATGGTTTAATGAACATTCACAATAAAATATTTAAAGAATTTTTTTCTAACCTTAGAAGAGAGTTAGGAATATTCATCCGGGAAGCATAAAGAACACCCAATAGGCCTAATCAACTGAGAAGCTCATGAAGATACATCATATTCATAATGTATAACTGGGAAATCAAGGAAAGAATATTAGAAGCTGTAAGAGAGAAATGCCAAATCACATTCAGAAGCAAACCAATAAGGATCACATCTGACTTTCCAGCTCAGATTCTAGAAGCAAGAAGACCCTGGAAAGAGATCTTCCAGTGTCTAAATGACCACAAAGTGCAGCTGAGAATACTCTACCCAGCAAAAACTCAGCTTTAAATTCAATGGGGAAATAAAGAGTTTTCACAATAAGATCAAACTGGCAACATTTATGAACAGAAAACCAGTATTACAAAGAATTCTCAAAGATAAACTCCTGGGGTAGATCAGTGGCTCAATGGTTATGGCACTTGCGTGACATATGCAAGGACACAGATTCAAACCCTAGCACCATGAACACAACAAAGTGTCAGAGCAACAAAAGCCACATGAAAAACTAAATAAAATTGATTCTCTTTCTCTCTCACCATTCCTCTTTTCTTTTTTTTTTTTTTTTGTAAAAGATAAACTCCAGAGAAGAACAATCAAACAATCCTCAAAACCCACAAATAGACGAAATTCAATTAAGGTACACATTATCAATAGACAACACAGAAGCACAGAACTTACCAATAAAATCACAGTGACTATGAACCGCAATCAGATAACTATCCTAAAACAGAATGTGAATGGTCTCAACGCACCAATCAAAATACATATATCAGCAGATTGTATCAAAAAACAAATTCCAACAATATGTTGCTTACAGGAAATGCACCTTACAGCCAATGACACCCACAGATTAAGGGTGAAAGAACAGGAAAAAATCTACTAGGCATATGGGCCAAGAAAGCAAGAGGTGTCACAATACTTAATCCAACAAAGTAGATTTCAAACATGAACTACTCAGAAGAGGTAAAGAAGGATGCAACTTCCTAGTAAAGGGAACAATATATCAGGAAGATATAACCGTAGTAAATATATAATATATAAATATTTAGTAATATATAATATATATATATCCATATAGTAAATATATAATCTCCCAATACCAACACTCCCAACTATGTAAATAAATTACATAAAATCACTTGTGGGCGTCAACAAGATAATACTGGGAAACTTTAATATTCCTCTATCACCAATAGACAGATCATTAAAGCCAAAAAAAGAAAAAAAACCACTAAAGAGATCTCCAGGCTAAACAACTCCATAAATCAAATGGACTTAATAGATATCTATAAAATATTCAACCCCAAATTGGCTGACTATATCTTCTCAGCAGTGCATAGATCCTTTTCCAAAACAGATCATATTCTAGTTCACAAAGGAAATCTCAGCAAATATAAAAATGTAGATACTATTACACGTATCCTATCAGATCATCATTTCATGACCCTAGAAAATAACAGCAAAAATTATAACACAAAATATACATATGCATGGAGATTGAATAATACCCTACTGAATGAAGAATGGATCCAAGAAGACATGAGAGCATAAATAAAGAAATTTTTGGAGGAGAATGACAATGAATACACAACATATCAAAATCTTTGGGACAGCATGAAAGCATTTTCACAGGGAGAATTTATAGCACTGAGTGCCTACATTACAAACAGGAGAGATCTCAAATAAATAAATTTATGCTGCATCTCAACTTGGAGGCATATGTGAGACTCTGTAGCAGTACGGACATTACTCCTACTTCCAGTTATATCTCCATGTTGTCATTAATGAGTCTCAAACCATTTCTTTTCTTTCTGTCTTTTGTCAACACATCTCCAGTCATTCTTCCAGGTGAATTCAATATTCAAATGGACATTCTACACCAAGAATGTTGTACTTAAACTCTTCACTTCCAATTAATCTGTCTTCTACTTCACCTGTCATTCATTTCATTGGTCAAATAATGACAATGTCATTACCAATAATTGTACTACTTCTAAAATTAAATTCATAATTTTGTATTAAGATCATTTCATGTCTTTCTACCTTTTTTATTTTCTCTAGTCCATCTCCATAATCTCCTCTTACTTCCTTCATTTCACCTCCATCATTATGACCACTCCTTTACAAACTTCCTTAACCTCTTTTTCTGCATCTTGCTGTATCATTCTTTTCTGGAAAAATATTAGCCTGGTTAAATTCAAATTTCAAAATATTTCAAGATTAAACCTACTCAGTTAAATGGATCTGGAGACAAATCTTAAATTATGCTAAAATAAGCAAATAGAGCCATTAGCACTGCCAGGAAAACATATATCATTTTCCTGTTCCATTTAATTTCTCATAATCCTCAGTGATTATTTACTGTCTGGTTCCTCTCTCCCCAGATTTTTTTCCCCAATGCTGCATATTGAACTCAGAGGCTTACATAAGTTAGGCAATCATTCAATTTCTGTGTTATACCCTGGCCCACTCTCCTCATATTATGTATTCCTTCCCTTCCTTTTGATCTTAGACAAAAATCTTTTTTTTTCCCCCACTGAGCAAACAACAATAACCAGAAGATGGAAATGCAACTACCAAGGCTAAAGTAGTGGGAGGAAATCTGTTCCTATTATAGGAAATTGCTTAAAACAGGACTGGCAGGGCCTGGGGCAGTGGCTCAGCAATTGGAGTGCTTGCCTGGCAAGCCTGAGGATCAGGGTTAGATCCCAAGTCCCACATTCACAACTAAGTGTTGGAGTAACAAAGGCCAGATGGAAAAATATGTAAAGTTGATTCCTTCCCTCTTCTCTCTTCTTCTCCCTTAAAAAAACAAAAGCAAAAAAACAGCAACTGACAAACTATGGCCCATTAAAGCAAATGTGATCTGTTGTCTGTTTAGTAAATAAAGTTTTACTGAGATGCAGAAATGCTTGTTCAGTCGTGTGTTTTCTCCAATTTGTAAAGCAGAACATGTTATTTGACTATTCACTGAAAATGTTTGTAACCTCTAGCTCAGAACATAGACCAAAGTTATTTATTTATTTTGCTTTTTTTCATTGACATTTGCTTAGAAATGCCAAAACTTAGGGAAAAAGAGCAGCAGCAACAACAACAGCTTTTAATTGAATGTATTATTTCTTTCATAATTTTTTTTCAGACAACACCCATACCATACAATCCTAATATTCTGCCCTACGCAAGTCACTGGTATAAGGTAGTTTTCTTATTTGTGTATCATTGAATTGATCAACTTATTTGTGTTTATGCACATTTACTCTCCCTATCTTCCTTGTGAGATGAATGAACTGATCTCAGGTCTATATGTGATCAATTGGTTCAACCTCCATACAGGTTCACATTTCCTGTCATCCACTCAAGGTAGTCTCCCCAGAAATTTTATTCCTCTTTTGTGTACCCTCAGCATTTCATGAAAGAAAAAGAGAAATCAACAACTATTTGTTGTGTATCTTTTCCCCAGTATCAGTTCCCTTTTTTAATCTGGGAAGCTAGTAATCTTGTATGATTTTCTAGTTCTCATTACAAAAGTTTGGCCTGAACAATAGAGTAAGTGAAACAAGTTTGGAACGTAAAAAATGATCATTCAGTTTGGATCATAAGGAGACATCTACCAGATACCAAAGTGGAGAAGTTCAGTAAAGAGTTGGATATTGAAGTCTGAAGGTTATGGGAAAGATTTGGTCTGGGGACATATATTTGTAGTTTAATAACCAATATATAGTATTTAATGGCAGTAAATACATAATTATAGAAAAAAGGAAAACACTGTGAGGCCCTCCATTTACAAGTTGAAAAGAAAATTTTCATTAAAGGAAAACTGAAAAGGGATGTCAGTAAGACTGTAGGGAATTTCCTAGAAACAAAATGTATTGTAATGTATTGTAGCTATTTTGAAACAAAAAATATTCAAAGAATTTCAATAAAGAAAGAATAATCAATTGTGTCAAATGCTCCAGACAGGATAGGCAAGACAAAGATCGACAGATTAGAGCTGGATTTAGGAACATGACAATTAATACTGACTTTAAAGGAAACATTTTCATTCTGACAAAGAAATCTTTTTTTTTTTTTAACAATCTTACAAGATTTTAACAAAATAATATAAAATGTGTATATATTCTGGATATTGCAATTTTCCCCAGGAGTGCCCCCCAAATTACCCTCCCTTATCCCACCCTTCCCCTTCCCACTATAACTCTAAAAAAAGTATTAGATTGTAAAGCATTACATCTTATCTGGATTTAACTCATGCTACTAGACCAACTTTCTCATTGTCCAGGGTCTAGTCCCCACCTCCACAGATGAGTGGTGACAATCAACCCTTAGATCTCTGGGTTAAGTTGATTTTACTCATCATGATCTCTTCCATAGCCATCTATTTACCTTCAAAGGCTGCAATATCATTGTTTCTAATTGCTGTGTAATATTCCATGGT
>PVKS010005282.1:0-70689 GCA_004027875.1 Aplodontia rufa
GAGCATAAATGGGTGCTGAATTTTATCAAAGGCCTTTTCTGCATCAATTGAGGTGATTATATGATCTTTATTTTTAATTCTGTTTAAGTGGTGAATTATATTTATTGATTTGCATATGTTCAACCACCATGCTTTCCTGGAACGAAGCCCACTTGATCATGAAATATTATCTTTCTGATGTATTTTTGGAACCAAATGGCTAGAATTTTATTAAGGATCGTTGCATCTATGTTCATTAGGAAAATTGGTCTGTAGTTTTCTTTTCTTGATGTGTCTTTGTTGGGTTTTGGTATTAGGGTTATATTTGCTTCATAAAAAGTGTTTGTGAGGGTTCCAACCCTTTGAATTTCATGGAAAATCTTGTAGAGGATCAGTGTTCATTCTTCTGTAAATGTCTGGTAGAATTCTGCTGTGAATCCATCAGGTCCTGGGCTTTTCTTTGTTGGAAGGCCTCTGATTGCTATTTTGATTTTGCTAACTGAGATTGATTGATTTAGAATTCAATGTCCTCCTGAGTTAATTTAGGAATGTCATGTGCGGCAAGATGTTTGTCCATTCCTTCAGATTATCCAACTTGTCAGAGTATAATTTTTCAAAATGAGTTCTGATATTCTTCTGAATTTTGTTTGAATCAGTGGTGATATCTCTGTTTTCATCTTTGATTTTGTTGATTTGCTTCACTTCATTTTTCCTTCTGGTGACGTTGGCAAGGGGTCTGTCAAACTAATTTATTTTTTCAAAGAACCAACTCTTTGTTTTTTTGATCATTTGTATTGTTTTATTATTGTTCTCAATTTCATTGATTGAAGCTCTGATTTTTGTTATTTTCCATCTTCTATTAGGTTTGGGATTGGATTGTTCCTCTTTTTGTAAGGATTTGATTTGGAACATAAATCTATTTATATGGGCTCTTTCCTGATTTTTGATGAAGATACTCAGTGCTACAAATTTACCTCTTAGGAATGCTTTCAAACTATCCCAGAAATTTTGATATACTGTTTCATCATTCTCATTCATTTCCAAGAAGTTCTTGATTTCTGTTCTCATTACCTCTTTTATCCATTGCTCATTTAAGAGGGTATTATTCAATTTCCAAGTATTTGAGTAGTTTATGTTGGGTTTTTTTGTTGTTGTTGTTTGTTTGTTTTTGTTTTTGTTTTTGCTGTTAATTGCTAAGATCATATCATTGTGGACCATTGTGGTCTGACAGGATATATGGGACTATATGAACTTTTTTGTGTTTGTTAAGGCTAGCTTTGTGGACTAGGATTTGGTCTATTTTGGAGAAGGATCTATGAGCTAATAAGAAGAACGTAAACTCAGCTGATTTGGTATGGAATATTCTGTAAATGTCTGTTAAGTCCAGTTGATTTATAGAGTTGTTTAAGTTAGAGATATCTTTGTTGATTTTTTGCTTTGATGATATGTCTACTGTTGATAATGATATTTTAAAGTCCCCCAGTATTATTGTGTTGACATATTGAGGGGTTTAATGTCCTTAAGTACTTCTTCCATATATTTGGTAGGTTAACTATCGTTAAGTCTTCTTAATGAATTGTTCCTTTTAATATGATATAGTAACCTTTTGGTGCTTTCTGACTAATCTTTAGTCAAAATAAATGCTTTCAGATATAAGGATCACAATGCCAGCTTGCTTCTTTGGGCTACAAGGCTAGTAGATATTTTGCCACCTTTCACCTTCAATCTGGCTATTTTTTATTGTGAGGTGTGTCTCCTATAGGCAGCATATTGTTGGATTTTGTTTTTTGTTCCAGTAAGCTGTCTGTGTCTTTTGAATGGGGCATTGATTCCATTCACATCCAGAGTTAGAATAGGTATGGGAATCTGGGTCCCTGATGTTGTAACTATTGCTGTGTTTGAACCATCTTGGATATCTTTTAGTGTGATTTGTGATTATTGACTTTCTTCTGCTTAAAGGGTTTGGAAGTTGTTTGCATGTTCCTCTGAATGAAGTATATCCTTGAGAATTTTCTGTAGTGCAGGCTTTGTGTTCATGTACCTTCCTAGCTTCAATTTATCATTGAAGTATTTATTTTCCCTGTCACATTTAAAGCTGAATTTTGCAAGATGTAGTATCTTTGGCTGAAAATTGCTTTCTTTAAAAATTCAAAAAATTTAAAATTTGAAAATTTGAAAAATATTATTCCATGCTCTCCTGGCCTTTCTTGTATGATCTGAGAAATCCTTCATAATCCTAACTGGTCTGGTCTGAATTTCATTAGGTTTCCCTCGTTGCTTTTAGGATTCTTTCCTTGATTTCCTCTGTTATTCATTTTAAAGATGATGTGTCTCAGTCACTTTCTCGTTTGGTTATGTATATTTGGAGTCCTATAGGCATATTGAATCTCATTTTCTGGATCAGTTTTGATATGGGGAAAACTCTCCTTGGCAATTTCTCTTAGAAGGTTCTTAATGCCCTTTGTTTGTTGGTCAATATTTTCTTCAATTCCAATTACTCTCAAGTTATTTCTTCTCATCTCATCAAATACTACTTGGAAGTTCTGGTCATGCTCAATAAGCTTTTTTTCTTGTCTGCTCTCCTTGAACTCAATGTTGCATAGCCTGTCTTCATTGTCTGATGTTCCTTCTTTGAGAGCTGAGGTTCTATTTTCTACTCAGTTTACTCTGGTATTAGGATCTTCCAATGAGCTTTTAATTTCATTGACAGTATTTTTCAATTCTAAGAGCTCTGCTACATCTCTTTTCAGAATGTGTAGCTCTTTATAAATGTGCTCTCTCATCTCCTGGAACTGCTCTCTTATATCATTCCTTAAATCTTCTTTTAACTTTTTTTATTGAATTACTAATCAGAATGTTGATACATTTTTCTAGGTATTCATGTAAGACCCTGACCATGGAATCTTTGGATAGGGAACTGTGGGTTTGAGGTGGAAGACTGTCCTTTTTTACTCATTTTCAGTTACAGGGAGTGTGGGTTGAGATCCAACACAGAATAATTCTCTTGGGGGCTTTGTTGATGATATTGGAGCTTCTTATCTCTTTGCTTAGTTGGGCTGGGGTACAATTTGCTTAGCACAGTTCAACTGTGAAGGGTGACCTTTAGGTTTTCCAATTCCTCAGTGTATAAGGGGTAGAAGTCAATAAGTACAGACAATGCATAGAACAGTGTTGACTGTAGTTGTTGCAGTGTTGATTAACACCTATAGGAGCATTGGATTAGCAGTTTTCTTCCTTGATAGCTCTCACACTGTACTTGGTTAGCAAGCACACACCCATTTTCAAGTATGGTGTTCACTTCATTCTACCAGAACCCCTGTAGGTGAGGAAAACAGAAAGTCTAGAGAGCAAAGAGAATGAGGTAGGAAGGTAGTGTGGGACTTGTGAATTAGGATAGAGCTACAAGGTATTAGAGATAAGGTAGACTATTCTGCTAAGAGTTAGGGAAAGATAGAAATAGGATGAGAGTGGGGTAATAACTTTGAGTGAGGATGAATAAATCAAAATATAGTTTAGGAATTGACAGAGTAAAGGGAATAAGGGGGTAGTAAAGACTAGGGGTCTTTTCAGCCCAAGAGACTGATGACTGGTTTGCAATATTGAAGACAGTCACAGGTTGAACCAAAGCAATATGGACACAGTTGACAAATACAACACATCACAATGACAGTAAAAATCAATCAACCACACAAATAAAAATTACATACACCAAGGAACACCAATTTGAAGAGCAACAAACAAACAAACAACAAAAAAAGGAGTTGGGAAGGTTCTGAATTATTATCGCTGGGGTCAAAATGAATCATGGGGATATGTATTCATAACTGACTTCTAGGTGGAGTTACTTCCCTGTTGATTTTGTTGGAGAGAATGAATTTTGGTGATCTCACTGACAGTATGATTCCGAGGAGACCTCCCAGTAATTTTCTTATGTAGAGGGGCTTCAAACATTCACCTTCCCTGTTTATTGTGAGAATAGACTTCAAGACCACCCAAGTTGCATTCTTGGGCAGTTTTAGTGTCTGCCTGCCCAAACTCTTATCCCACTTCAGCTGGGAACCCAGGAGCTGCTGGGATTCTTGTGCGACCTGGTGCAGCTGTAAGGGTCTCTTGTTGTAGCCAGCCTGAACTGAGTTTAACCAGGACCATTATCACCCCACTCTTGGGTGTCTTGAGGTCCTCATTTGCCCCAAGCAATGATGTTTGGGGCAGTCAGAACCTGAGCAAGGAGAGGCAGGTTTGAAGGAGTCACCAGCCTAGGAAGACCAGTGTTTGTGGAGGTCTCAAATGTGACAAGTGAGGGGCATGAAAGCCCAGTCCCACTTGGAGCCCCCAGGACCTATGGGACCGCTTCTGTTTTCAGAAAGCAGGGTCTGAAATCAGAGGAAAGCACTGGGTCCAGTCGGCCCCTTCTATTCATTGGTCCCTGAGGCTGACTAACCTATGCCCTGCCTGAGTGTTTCAGACAGCATCTGTTGGACTAGTAGGCCAAACCCTCCCACCACACAAGCTGTTTTGGCACTATTGAGCAAAATCCTAGTCACTGACTCCACGTTCGGATCGGATGTTTAACAGGGTAGGGGGGAAGCCTCTAAACACCTGTCACTAGACCGGTACAGAAGATCCTCCAGGCCCACACAGCCCCCAGGGTAGATAGTCAAAACCCTAGAGGCCTGGAGCCACTCGTCCAGACTGTGCTCCCTATTTCTCTCTGTATCTGATGGTTTGGGGTTCACTGTTCATGAAGTAGTTTCCTGTACCACCCTCTGGATGGTTTCAAAATGGTGGTGCTGCCCCTCATTTTCACGCAACAAGATTCAGGGAACTCTAATTTGTGTGTATTAAAGCAGTCCCTCATTTCCTGTCACTGCTGCAGCCCACAGGCACCAGAGTCCTGCACCCATGCTCTGCTGAGTGCTCACCACTGTATGAGTAAATTAAGTGTGCTCAGATTCCTCCCTTCCCAGGCAAATTCCCAGCCCATTATCAGCTGGGTAGTTGATGCTAAAAAGTTATTATTTGGGGTTTCCTGTACTTTCAGCTTGTCCATAGCTCTTTGTCACTTAACTTCCTTCCTTGGATAGTAATGAATTTGGGGAGAAATTCTGCAGTCCACCCACCTCTAAGTAAGGCACTTCTCCCACCATTGGCATCTCACATTCACAGAGAGATATTTTCATTCAGCTTTGCCAAGTATCACCATGATGAAACTCTAATATATGCATTCTTGAAAAGTGAAAACATTAGAAAAAAATCTGTTCTTCCTTTTCCAGTTGCAATGCCAGATTTCTTTCCATTCTTTCCCAGTGCCCCTGATGCACACAATTTAGTTCAGTGTTCTTATAGAGGTCATTCTCTGCCTTTGCACACATATCTATGCACCCATAGATCCATTCTTATTATTTTTGCTAAATACATTTGTATGTGTGTGTAAAAATATATATGTTTATATATACATGTAAATGCATATACATATATGTATGATATAAGCTATAACTTTTATGTATTTTCATGTTATTTTAGAAAATATTTCTTAGAACTATTCTGGTACATATTCACATTCAATATTCTATTCTTTTTAAATACTACACAATATTCCACACCAGGGAATATGGTGAGAGTGTTTAGTCATTTTCCCTTAAGAAGTAATTGAGGATGTTCAAAGGACTTCCTTTATAGTATGAAACAGACTTTCTTCCCTCAAACTTTCTGAAAAAGTCCACTTATCTATGTGTTAACAGGTCTTTTAACAATTGGTCCCTGTCTCCCTAGCTATATCTCAAGGATTTAACAATCTGATAAAGAGAAACCAGTTTCATGCTTACTTCAAAAATTCTTTAATGAACCAGAACTTTCTTTTTTTACATATTTAAGGCAAATCAATTATTAAGCTAAGTTTTTCTCAGAAATCTGGAAAGAATGCTAAAACCTAAACTCTTTGTTTTCATGTTGCTTTTTTTTATGTATAATCAATGAAATGAAAACCCCTGATAGTTCAGCAAGGGTCAAAGTGATAATTCAAAGCAAGATAAACTCAAAGCATTTAAGATAAATTAACAAGGTTTATGATATAAACCTTATATCTCTGATACAACAGGGATATAAGAAGTTGCTTTTTATTGAAGAGATTCCACTTAAGCCACTCAAAGCATGGAAACTGACTGGCAATCAATATTTTAGCTTTCAGCTCATATTCAGTGAACACATGTCCAAGGAGAAAAACTAAGTTTAATGTTGCCCAAGATATCTTCCAGGAAAAGGTACAAGTACTGAGAAATAGCTCTGGTTTGCACTGAAGAACATCTTATTCAACTTAGGCCGCTGAATTGCGGAGAAATTTGGGTCCATATTTATCTCTTTCTATTATTGCAGTCATGGCTCTACACCAAAGAGAATCAAGTATAAAGGACATCTGAAGAAGGCACCAATTGGTAAAACCAATTGTCCACAAAACTAGGTATTTCCAAAGAGAAACAATGGCAAAATGATAGAAGTTCAATCCAGAGAAAATAGCATGGGAGCCTACAATGTTAGTGGGATTTAGAGAGATCAAAATGTAGCAGAGTGGCCTAAATCAAGAATTGCTCATATCTAGCTGAACTTATAGCACAAACTTAGAGTTTAGTAATATAGAATACTTCAACCAATCAAATAAAGTATAAAGAATGAAATGTAAATTTAAGTGCAGTGCAAAAAGGAGATTACTTTGGAGAGAAACATAAAACATTGGAGAAAGTATAGACCAATTCACTACTGCTCTTTCCAAAGTATGGTAAAGTTAAAATTTGAGTACACCTCAAATAAACTGTCCTTAGTGGAAGAGTTGTAGTAAATGAGCAATTCCATTTGATGAAAAACAAAGAACCAATTTGGGGGATAAAGTAGACACTCACTATTTAATTGGAAAAGCTCCCTTATTAGTGTTCTAAGTATTAACAGTTCCTTTATCACTTGGGCCCTTAGTCTTGCTAATTATATCTCAAGACACTTCTGTGATAATGACATAACACACACACATATATGATATCATGAATAACATGCTTCAGTTTTGCTAAATAAAAAGAATAGCTAACATGGACATCAAAAACATTATGTTAGAAAATACACTATGCATTGTATGTAAATTTTCTTATCTAATTATTAAAGTAACCATATGAGGAAGTATTTGTTATTCACCCCATTTTTCTGAGAGGAAAACTAATATTGCAGGAAAAAACAGATAACAAATCAAGGAAGAGAAGGGAAGCTAGAAAGCCAGAAGAAATTTTTAATGATCCATAAAAGTTGAAATAAATAATTTTTTTTCCTGTTTGGCTTCAAAGAGGATATATTCCAAGACAGGCATCCCATTTACAAATTGTTCATAAATATCTCTCACTTGGAAATTGAATTAATTTAATCCTAAAAGACTCTCATTTAAAGACATTTACAGAAAAGTGATGCAACTATTGATTGCTGGAAATAGTTATTTGATATTAAACATCTAAACTGCAAAAGGAATAGCCAATTATTGATATTGATATTGGTCAAAACATGTGTTTGAAGTCCACTATGCTTAAAAATGTGATGCTATCTTTTGCTGATGAGCTCTTTATTGAACTCTTCACTTACCTCTGTTAATATTTAAACTCAATTTAAAGAAAAAAAGAATCTAAACAGAGATCTGAAAGGTTCTTAAAATTGTTACATGTTGCATTTGATACTTTGGTTATAGATAAAACTGGATTTTTCTGAAAGCAATGTGATAAAGTACTCTCTTATTAGAAGGGGAATAAAAATTGCTTGAACATTTCCCAAGAATGATGCCTAAAAATACTGCCTTTCCTTTCCCTTTTATAGTTTTTCATGAAAAAAAAAATGATATGGTTGTGCTTCCTATAAAAGGGTCTAATGGGATTAATGATATATGCTTTGTCTGCATATAGTTTTCCGTCCTCTTGTGATCATTGTGAATATTAATGACACTAAATTCTAAATAGGTGCTTGGTATTTGACATCAAATCATTCTGTTATTTCAAAGATGCATTTCTCTGTTTTCATTCAATGTGAAGAAGTTTTGAAGTATAGGAACTCTGTAACAAAAATAAAAACAAAAATAAAAACAGTGATTGGAAAAATGGACATTTATAGTTAAAATATTTCAAAAATTGACTACTCCCATGGGCTATTAAAAACTTCTTATGCTTAGGGACTTGCTTTCAAATTACTATGCCCTGTCCTATTAGAGTATTTGCTCTAACTTTAATAGCTCTCTCATTTATTTTGCTTCTTTACTTTAAAATTTTGTCATTAGAGTATTTTTCTTCATGTAATTATCCAATCATCAAGACATCTCTCTTTCCAATAACTAAAGCACCTTAATTATTTTAATTTAATTGTTTGTTTCTTAATACCCCAAATAATTACACACTAGAAAGACAATAGTTAAGAATGATTTTTAAGTGGAGACCACATTCATTTCTTCTGTGTTTTCTGTTAAATATAAGCTAATGTATATGCCTCTCTTCTGGTTAGATGTGACACTGTCATGAATCACCTTCTAAATATTTTTTCATTATCTTTTATTACAACATAGAAAAAGTTAGGTGCCAACATGTTTACCCCCTCTGAATTGCCTTCTTGGTTTTCATGTATTCTATTAATCAAATAAAGACTTCTTTTAGTTCAATCTCAGAGAATGATCCATTATTTCTAAGACACCACCTAAAGTGTTCAGACAGACAATAATTCTTGTACAGTCACAGAATAATGGAGTTCCCAGCTCATGTTCAGTCACAAGGATGAGTTTTCCATTTATCCACTTTGTTATATAGTACACATATTGAAAACTCATTTTTGTTTAATGTGATGTAAACTAGTCTCACTAGGAAGTATCGTCACTCAGACTCCTCTGCCATCTCGTTTGTCTGCCTAGGCAGGCTAATCTGATTGTAATCATGTTACTTATCTTTTAATTTCTTTTGAGGCTGATGTATATCAGAAGTGGCATTCAGCTGGGAATAACATTGGTAAAATAGATTTTTATCACATTTAAATATATTGGAGCCTGGGCATATGTTTTTAGATATGCAATCTTAAACCACCTTGGGGTGGAAGTCCAACAGAGAAACTACAGTCATAAACTCAATGGTGAAACATAACAAGACCATAATAATGTAAACAAAATTATAAATAATATCCTGGTGATTCTGATCTCTACTGATTCCTTTTCTTTTTTTGTAGTGAATTAGCCATGGATAATCATTTAAAAATGCACACATATTTTATTAAAGAACTAGAAAAGATAGTGCTGTTCCCACGATGCCTTATTGCTTTCTTGCTCTTGAATTGCAGTATCAAAAAAAAAAAAGGAGAAAACAGCAACCTTACCTTTTATTTCCAAACTGAAATTATGAAATTAAGAATAGCAATTAAGAGCCAATTCATTAATAGCCACCTGCAAATTTTAGTTTATAACTGTCAAATGAGCAGGAAAAAACAAAAATCATAAACGATAACGATTGTATTTATTCCCTGATCCTACAAACTACTTGACTTGAGAAAGACTGAGAAAGTTTTATTGTCAGGATATTGAACTGGATAATCCTTCAAAGTATCTTCTTCAGGAAATGAGTCCTTAGAGCATCTTCCTTGGTAAGGCAGACACCCAAGGAGATGATTAGAAAAGAGATGATGGGGGCTTGACCAATCAGGCAATTAGAGAAGAGGATCCATGACTGTGATGACAGTCATCTGGTGGTGGAAATCATAGCAGATGGCAGAGCTTAGGGAGGGTGATCACTCACAGCATCATTTATAGCTATAAATTGGGTACTACTAAATGCTCACTGAGGAATATATGAAATAGAATGTGGAATATTAATAGAATAATTATCAAAAGCAGTACCTAACCGTGAGATAAACATGTGGGGGTGGGAGAAAGAGATTGTAAGAACAAAATAAAATGTGAAAAAACCAGTCATATTATAGGTCAAATTTTTAAAATCCTTCTCTCTAAACTAATTTCTTCTAAATAAACACATATAAAAACAGACTAGAAAAAATATGCTGACAACCCCATGATATTTGTCTCTGAATATATGAGCAGAGATTTTTTTAAAGATGATAAGATTATAAATATTGTTATATTTTCCTTTGTGGTTTTCTGTACCCATACATATATTTAGGCAATGAAGAAAGAGATTAAAGAAAATATAAAGTACATTATATCACAAGAATTATACAATCTGTATAAGGAGTTCTGGAGAGTTATGGTAGGGGGAAGTGAAGGATATGTGTGACTGGGGAATTCATTTACAGAACAAAATATATCCCACTTGCTATAGGTGATTACATTAGGATCCTTTGTTCCAAGAAACAAATATCCATTAATTTCAATCTAAATATGTGGGAAGTATGTAAAAAAATGCAAGTATTTATCATAGATAGGTTCAGGATAGTGCTGGGTTATAGAAAGGAATCTGAAACTCAAACTTCACCATATCCCTCTCAATTTTAGCAATCGTTTGTGTCTCCCTAATTTTTATCTGTCTCCCCACATACCAGGCTCCTCCTCTTATCTATCAGTACAGTGGGAAACATGGAAATGCCAAATCATGTATTAATAACTTACATTACTCAATTCCAGTCCCTTGTTCCTTGTGAACAAACACTCATATATTGTGTTTGATTATTTGTTTTTTCATCCACATCTGATTCAGCAAAGTTTTCTATCAAAAAAAGAAAAGGTATTTTATTTTCAATTAAATAGAAAATGTTATTCTTCTTGCAACCATTTGCTGAAGGACAAAAGAAACATTTTAGAGTAAGAGAGATTGAATAGGCAAATCAGTGTGTTCCACTGAATAAATGAATACATCCATGCTATTCTTCCCATTTAAATATGCATATTAATCCTTGAAAGCCATCTGTCATTACATCTTTAAGATCTTAAACATGCATTTGTTAATGTTTGCCTTTATTTATTTAGGTGATGGAGGCCTTACTATATTGCTCATGCTTGCCCTAAACTCTTGTACTGGTGATCTTCCTATCTTAGCAGTCCAGGTAGATAGATGGAAATACAGAACCACATCACTTATTAGCTGTCCTTAATAATCAATTAATAGTCATACAACAGTTTTGTAAATGTAAAAAAAGTTGCTAATTATGCTAGTCTGCTTTCTGTTCCTAAAACAAGTATCTGATATCAGTTTATAAAGATAAAATGGTTAGTTGATTCACAGCTTTGGAGATTTCACTTTATGATCAATTGGCCAGTTGCTTTTGGGCTTATGATAAGGCACCACATCCTGACAGGAGCACATGGTGGAGTTAATCTACTCACCTCATGGCCGGAAAGCAAAAACTAAGAAAGAGGAAGAGGTTGATGTGATTTGAATCAGGAATGTCCCACAAAGGCTGATATGTTGAAGAGTTGGTCCCAACACAATAATGTTTAGACCTGTGGCTTTTTGAAAATGATTGGATCGTGAGAGCTCTGATGACCTCAGTGGACTGATTCACTGATTGCTGAATGGACTATTGGGTGGTACTAGAAAGTGTGAGTAGATGGTTGGAAGAAGGTCAATGGAAGCACGTCTTTGGGGACTATATCTTGTCTCTGGCCCCTTTCTCTGCCATTCTCCCCACCCACACATACTAGTAGCTTTATTTGGCCATATCCTTGTAACCACAATGTTCTGAATTTTCTCAGAAACACAGCAATATAGCCAGCTTACCATGAACTGAAGCCTCTGAAAACATAATCCAACATAAACTTTTCCTCCTTTAAGTTTTGGTCAAAGTGATGAAAAGCTGAGTAACACAGCTAGGACCAGGACTCCAATCCTGTTTATTTATTTATTTATTTTTACTCTATACAGTGTCCTTTTATTATCACTCTTATTTTAAAACTCCATGCTTTTATTATTTTTATTGCATCTGCTTATGTCATGTACGCCTATAAAAGAATAAATTAAAATACATTTAAATTAAAATTAAATTAAAATGCCATTTTTAATTATTGCATAAGTATTATTTGGCATCTCAGGTGAGTAAGGAGTAAGCTACACTGTTGATACCCCTCCAGATCCTTCCCTACCTTCCCTCCCTTCCCTCCCTCCTCTTTTCTCCCCCAATCCCCTCCTATATATCTATGGTTCTCCTAAATTATGTGTTGCTTTGGCTTTGTTAAGTCTAGTACAAGAGCTTGACTACTTTTCACCCAAGAATGGGTTTTGTTACAGCCTCCACAAATGAGGAAAAACATTTGACCCTTGAGTCTCTGGGTTTGGTTAATTACACTCAGTATTATTTCTACCATTGCCATCCATTTACCTTCAAAGGCTGTACTATCATTGATTGTAATAGGTGAGTAGAACTCCATAAACTCCATAAAATATACAGATATATATTTCACAGCTTTTGGATCCATTCATCCAGGGAAGGTATATCTGGGTTGGTTTCATAATTTAGCTATTTTAAACTGAGCTGCTATGAACATATATTTTGCTATGTCCTATAATGTGCTGATTCTAGCTCTTCTGGGAAAATACCCGGAAGAGGGATAGCCAGATCATGTGGTGGATCCAACACTAATTTTTTGAGGATTCTCTCCCCACTGCTTTCCACAGCCGCTGGACCAGTCTGCAATCCGACCAAGAGTGTGCTGCTAGTGTTCCTATCTCCCCACAACTACTCCAGTATTTGTTATTATTTGTCTTCTTCATCTTTGCCAATCTGACTGGAGTGAGGTGAAATCTTACGGTAGTTTTGATTTGCATTTCTCTGATGCTAATGATTTAGAACACTTTCTCATGTATTCATTGGCTTGCTCATTGTCCTCTGTTGAGAAGTTTCTGTTTAGTTCTCTGGTCCATTTATTGAATGGATTGTTTGTGTTTTTGTTATTGAGTTTTTTGAGTTCTATATAAATTTGGATATTAGTCCTCTGTCAGAGGGATCACAGGCCATGATTCTCTCCATTCTGTAGGTTGTCTCTTGACTATTTTGACTATTTCCTGGGTTGTACAGAAACTTTTTAATTTAATGGCAACCCACTCATTGATTTTAGACTGTAATTCTTTAACTTGATTAGGAATTAATTACCAATTCCCATATGTTGGAGTGTTGGTCCTAATTTTTCTTCTAGCAGATGTATGGTAGATGGCTTAATTCCTAATTCCTTCATAAATTTAGAATTGATTTTTGTGCACAGTGAGAGATAAGGATCTAATTTCAATTTTCTGCAAGTAGCTGTCCAGTTTGTCCAGCACCATTTGTTGAATAGACTATCTCTCCTCCATGTTATATTTTGACCCCCTTTGTCAAAGGCCAATGTTCAAAGAGTCTTCTATTCTATTCCATTGATCTTCATTCCTATTTTGATACCAATACCATGCTGTTTTTAATACTACAGCCCAATAGTATAGTTTTAGATCTGATATTGCAAAACCACCTGTTTCATCTTTCTTGTTTAGTAATAATTTAGTCATTCTGGGTTTCATATTGTTCCAAATGATTTTCAGAATTGCTTTTCCTTTTCTACAAAGAATGATATTGGAATCTTGATGGGGATCACATTGAATCTCTACAGTGCTTTTGGCAGAATGGCCATTTTAATTATGTTAATTCTGCCTAACCAAGAGCATGGAACACTTTTCCATCTTCTCAGGTCTTCTGCAATTGCTGTTTTCAGTGTTCAATAATTTTCATTGTAGAGGTCTTTTACTTCTCTTGTTAGATTAATTTCCAAGTATTTTATTCTTTTAGAAGATATTGTGAATGATACCAATTTCCTAATTTCTTCTTCTTCCCTGTTATTGTTGGCATACGGGGAAGCTATTGATTTATGGGTGTTGATCTAGTAGCCTGCTACTTTGTCAAATCTGTTTATAAGTTCTATCAGTTTTCTTGTGGAGTGTTTTGGATATTCTATTTACAGGATCATGTCATCGGCAAAAAAGGGATAGTTTGACTTCCTCTCTTCCTATTCTTATCCCTTTGATTTCTTCCTCCTGTCTGATTGCTCCAGCCAGGGTCTCAAGGACTATATTAAATAAAAGTGGTGAAAGTGGGCAGCCTTGTCTTGTTCCTGAGTTCGGTGGAAATGTTTTCAACCTTTCTCCATTTAGTATTATACTAGCTGAGGGTTTGGCATATGTGGCCTTTACAATGTTACGATAAGTTCCTTTTGTCACTATTTTCTCTAGAGTTTTGAGCATAAATGGGTGCTGGATTTTATTGAAAGCCTTTTCTGCATCTATTGAGATGATCATATAGTCTTTATCCTTAATTCTGTTTAAGTGATGGATTACATGTATTGATTTGTGTATGTTAAACCAGCCTTGAATACCAAGAATGATGCCCACTTGATCATGAAGAACTATTTTCTTGATTTGTTTTTGAATGTGGTTTGCAAGAACCTTATTAAGTATTTTTGCATTGATATTCATGAGGGATATTGGTATGTAGTTCTCTTTTTTTGATGTGTCTGTTGGGTTTTGGTATCAGAGGTATGGTTGCTTCATAAAAAGTGTTTGGGAGAGTTCCCTTTTTCTCAGTTTCTTGGAATAGCTTCACAAGGAGAGGTGTTAGCTCTTCTTCAAAGGTATGGTAAAACTCTGCAGAGAATCCAGCAGGTCCTGGGCTTTTCTTCTTTGGAAGACTTTTAATTGATGTGTAGATTTTGGTGCCTGTTACTGGGCTGTTTTGGATTTCAATTTCATCCTATGTCAATTTGGGGAGGTTGTATGTGTCTAGAAATTTGTCCGTGTCATGCAGATTATCTGATTTAGAGGAGTATAAGTTTTCAAAATATGTTCTGATAATCTGTTTGATTTCAAGGGGGTCAGCAGTGATCACCCCCTTTTTGCTGATGATTTTGTTGATTTGCTTTGATTCCCCCCTTCTTTTAGTTAGATTAGCTAGGGATCTGTCACTTTTATTTATTTTTTTGAAGAACCAGCTCTTTGTTTCATCAATTCTTTTTATTGTTTTTATTTTATTCTTAATTTTGTTGATTTCAGCTTTGATCTTAATTACTTCCTGTCTTCTGCTGGCTTTGGGATTAGACTGTTCTTCCTTTTGTAGAGATTTAAGTTGGAGCCTAAGGTTATTTGATAAGGGTCTCTCCTGATTCTTAATGTGGACACTCAGTGCAAAAAATTTGCCCCTTAAGAATGCTTTCATTATGTCCCAGAGGTTTTGATATGTAGTGTCCTCATTCTCATTCTCTTCTAAGAATTCCTTAATTACTGCTCTCATGTCTTCTTAGATCCATTCTTCATTTAATAGGGTGTTATTCAATCTCCACATATATGTGTGTGTTTTGTGCCATGGTATTTGCTGTTAATTATTATGGTCATGGTGTCATGGTCTGACAGGATACATGGAATAATATCTACTTTTTTATATTTACTGAGATTTCATTTGTGAACTAATATATGATTGATTTTGGAGAAGGATCCATGTGCTGCTGAGAAGAAGGTATACTCTGCTAATTTGCATGGAATATTCTGTAGATGTCTGTTAAGTCTGTTTGATTTATGGTGTTGTTTAGACTGGTGATCTCTTTATTGTTTCTTTGCTTTGATGATCTGTCTATTGGTGATAAAGGAGTGTTAAAGTACCGCAGTACTATTGTGTTGAGCTCCACAAGTGGTTTTATATCTTGGAGTATTTTTTCCACATAGTTGGAAGCATTGGTGCTTGTAGAGTATTTATTTACTATGGTTATTTCCTCTTGTTGTACTGTTCCATTTACTAGGATGCAGTGGCCTTCTTTATCTTTTAATTAATTTATGTTTGAAATACACTTTGTCAGATAGAAGTATTGCAACTCCAGCTTACTTTCTTGGGCCATATGCCTGGTAAATTTTTTTCCATTCTTTCACCCTTAATCTGTGGGTATCACTGGCTATAAGGTGGGTTTCCTATAAGCAACATATTGTTGGATTTTGTTTTTGATCCAATCTGCTAGTCTGTGTCTTTTGATTGGTGCATAGAGACCATTCACATTTAGTGTTAGAATTATTAGGTGGCTGTGGTTCATATTCATTGTGTTTTATTAGTAAATTCTGTTCTGTGTTAGTTGTCTGTTGATAGCCTGCACCTTTATTGAATTTCCTCTGTTTGTGGGTTTTGAGGAATTTTAGCTTGTACTTGTATCTGGAGTTTATCTTTGAGAACTCTTTGTAATGAACTCTGGCTTTCTGTTCACAAATGATGCAAGTTTGTTCTTATCATGAAAAGTTCTTATTTCTCCCTCAAATTTGAAGCTGAGTTTTACTGGGTATAGTATTCTTGGCTGCATGTTGTGTTCATTCAGGCATTGAAGGATCTGCTTCCAAGATCTTCTCACTTCCAGAGTCTGAACTGAAAAGTCAGATGTGATTCTGATTGGTTTGCCTCTGAATGTGATTTGATATTTCTCCCTTGCTGCTTTCACTATTCTTTCCTTGATTTTACCTGTTGTACATTTTGATTATGATGTGTCTTGGTGAGATCTCATTTGATTAGGCCTATTGGGTGTCCTATGCTTATAGGACATATGCTTCTGGACGAGCATATCTGACTCTACTTTTATGGGTAAATTTTTCTTTATCAATTTCCTTGAGAATATTCCTTACCCTATTTGTTTGTGTTTCAGTTTCTTCCTTTCTGCCAATTACTCTTAAATTGTTTCTTCTCATTTCATCCCAGACATTTTTTAAAATTCTGCTCATGTTCTGTGAGTTTTTTTTCTTTTTTGTCATCTGTGTGCTCTAGCTTGCTCAGCCTGTGCTCATTGTCAGAAGTTCTTTCTTCTAGAGCTGAGGTTCTGTTTTCTATAGAAGTTAGTCTGTTATTAAATTCTGGTTCCTCTCAGGTCATTGACTGCAGATTTTAGCTCTGTAACTTCCTTTCTGAGTATGTCTATTTCTTTGATAATAGGGTTTTTCATCTCTTTAGTCTTCTCACTTACTCCCTTCATTATATCTTATTTTAGCTCATTGTTCCTTTTAGTTATTAGATCATTGATAATATTTTCAAGGTTTTCATCTCAACCCCTATCCATGGCATCCTTTTTGGGGGAGTTTTGGGTTTGAGGTGAACCTCTCCTTGTTTGAGTCTTCATTTTGAAGAGCTTCCTGTGGATCTCTGAATTGAGATTTCCTGAGGGGGAAGCAGGCAGTTTTCCAGGTGGTTTTTCTTTGATGATCACCTTCTTCCAGATGCTGTTTTTGCCTGGGTCCTGGTGTTGCTCTGTTTTTCGGTTTAAGGCTCGTTGCAAATCAGAACCTACCAAAATGGAGACCAACCTTCCAGAAGGACTCAAACAGGCCCCAAAAGGAATCTGGACATTTGTAGGTGAGGGTTGCTCCAGGTGTAGAACCTCCCCTAGTTAGTTCTGAGCAGGGCTGCTCCAGATGGGGGTCCTACTAGTGGTGTTGGTCCTGAGCAGGGCTGCTCTGGATGGGGGTCCTACTAGGGGTGTCCTGAGTGCCTTCTGGCAGAACTCAAACAGGTCCAGTTAGAATGTGGGGTGCCTGGTAGGTGGGACTTCTCCAGGCAGGCATCCTCCTCTGGTTGGTCCTGAGCAGGACTGGTACAGATGGAGTTCCTACTGGTGCTGTCCTGGGTGCCTTCTGGCGGGACTCAAACAGGCCCAACAGGAACACTGATTGTATGTTAGGTGGGGTTGCTCCAGGTGGGTGACCTCTCCTGGTTGGTCCTGAGCAGGGCTGCTCTGGATGTGGGTCCTACAGATGGTGTCCTGAGCGCCTTCCAGTGGGGTCGCTTTGAGAGTCTTGTTGGAAAAATCATTGCCTACTCCCATGTGCTAGAGTTTGCTCCTAATTTTTCTTCTAGCAATTGTATGGTAGCTGGTTTAATTCCTAGTTCCTTGATCCATTTTGATTTGATTTTTGTGCAAGGTGAGAGATAAGGATCTAATTTCAAGTTTCAGGGAGAGAAGGCAGGAGTTCCCCAAAGCAAAGGGGACTATGGCAGCTTCAAGGACACCTCAGTCCCTCTCTTTGGTTGCAAGAATAGCTCAACTGTTTCAATCTGAGGCAAATTCATCTGTCTACTAACTCTCCACCAGGTGACTCTCAATAAGTTCACTTTACATCCTCAGCACGGAAGTGGGGTTTTGGAGAGACAGAACTTCCCAAGACAGCTGAAGTGGGGGCTGCATTGAGTCTCATCTGGGGTGCCAAATTTATTAACAAAAGCTTGGTACTTGTCCTCAGTGCCAATCAGATGATGAGGACATGATTTTGATAAAAAGGAAAAGATTTATTGCTTTGCTAGCAAAGGAGATACACATGGGCCTCCTGTCCCAGAGGCTCTGATTCTCCCAAAATCCTTTTTTTTTAATTGAGAAATTTATTTTTGAACAACCATACAAGTATTTAACAAAATGATATAAAATGTATGTAGATTCTGAGGATTAGATTTACCCCCAAGAGTGCCCCCCATTACCCACCCTTATCCCTCCCTTCTCCCTCCCACAATATCTCTAAAAAATTATTAGGTTGTATAACATTACACCTTATCTGGATTTAACACATGATAATAGACCACCTTTCTCAATGGCCAGGGTCTAGTTCCAGCCTCCACAGATGAGGGTAGATATTCGACCCTTGGTTCTCTGGGTTATGCTAATTTCACTCAGCATAATTTCTTCCATAGCCATCCATTTACCTTCAAAGGCTATAATATCATTGCTTCTAATTGCTGTGTAAAATTACATGGTATATATGTACCACAGTGTTTGGACCCATTCATCCACTGAGGGACATCTGGGTTGTTTCCATAATCTAGCAATTGTAAATTAAGCTGCTATGAACATAGACATTGCTGTGTCACTATAATATGCTGATTCTAAATCACCTGGAAAAATGCCTAGGAGAGGAATAGCAGGATCGTATGGTGGGCTCATCCCTAATTTTTTGAGGATTCTCCACACTGCTTTCCAGAGGGGCTGTACCAGTCTGCAGCTCCACCAACAGTGTGTTAGTGTGCCTATCACTCCACAGCCCCTCCAGCATCTATTATTGTTTATTTTCTTCATTTTTGCCATTCTGACTGGCATGAGTTGATATCTTAATGTAGTTTTCATTACCATTTCTCTGATTACTAGTGATTTAGAGCAATTTTTCATGTATTCATTGGCTCGATCAATCTCCTCTGTTGAGAAGTTTCTATTGAGCTCTTTGTTCCATTTATTAATTGGGTTGTTTGTGTATTTGTAGTTGAGATTTTTGAGGATTTTGTAGATTCTGGATTCCCCTGTCAGAGGAATCATAGCCCATGATTCTCTCCATTTCCGCAGGAAACCTATTGACTCTTTTGATTGTTTCCTCGGCAGTACAAAAGATTTTCAGCTTTATGGCATCCCATTCACTGACTTTTGACTTTATTTCCTTCACTTTAGGAGACACGTTGAGAAAGTCTTTGCCTATTCCCAAATGTTGAAGTGTAGGACCTAATTTGTCTTCTATCAGTTGCAAGGTAGCTGGTTTAATTCCTAGCTCCTTGATCCATTTGGATTTGATTCTCATGGAAGGAGAAAGATATGGGTCTAATTTCAACTTTCTGCAAGTGGCTGACCAGTTTGTCCAGCACCATTTGTTGAAGAGGCTGTGACTCCTCCATGTAATATTTTGTCCCCCTTTGTCCCAAAATTGGATGTTTAATGATTTGAGGGTTTGTTTCAGGGGTCTTCTATTCCATTGGTCTTCTTTCCTATCTTGATACCACTACCATGCTGTCTTTGTTACTACAGCTGTATTGTATAGTTTTAAATCTCGTATGGCAAAACTGCCTGTTTCAAAGCACTCTTCCAATGACCAGAATAACACCCCCAAAACCCAGTCTCTTGAAGACTGCCCCATCTCCCATTAGTACCATCAGCTGGGGACCTAATCTTGAACACATGGGTTTGGGGGATATATCAAGATGATAGCACTAGTCAATATATTTGAGTGCATTTTGAGATCCTACATTTTAGCCTTATTAAAACACAGACAACTATAGTGTTGAAATGGTCAGATTTAAAGGAGCCCAAATGATATAAACATATTTGAGTTAATCTACATTTGAGTTAATTCAATTAAGAGGACAACTTACAACAAACTCACTAAATGACTTCTTATTTTTATACTAGAAGATATACTTTGTCAAAAATTAAGTATTTTTGCTTGGATGAAATGAAGAATCATTTAAAATATATTAACTACCCTGGACAGACATTCGAATCATTTATTTTTGTGCTTCCCAGGATCAAATTCAGCCTAACATATGCTAAGTAAGTGCATTACCACTGAGCTACATTCCCAGTCTCATTATGTTTTATTTTGAGTCATTTTAATTGATATAAACCAAAGAGGCTTTCATGGAAAAAAAAAACAAATATAGGACCTAACAAAAATGTGAAAGCAATACACAGCAAAGATTCAGTTTGGTTTTGAATATAGTTTCATACTTCATATTTTTTGAATATGTATCTCTGTACATTGTCTTGTCTGTCAAGTTGGAACACTGTTTTTCTTTTACATTAGTATGAAATACCTTTATTAGATGTATGGGAATAGTCATTTTTATATTCATTAAAGATAGTCTTATGTTTAGGAGGGAATCATAGCCATACGATCAAGAACACATGCATAATGACAAAACAAGCTGAGACTGATGCCATTCCATGATCTTCTCCCTTTTGATTTGCCCCAATCCCATGTTTCCCCCTACTTTACCCCTGTGTGAGTTGGGCTTCTCACAGAAGCCAAAGATTCCCCACTGGGTTAATAACCCCCATAGTCCCTTCCTCCAGCTGCATTGATATCCTTCCTATTGCCTGCCCCCCTCCCTGCTACCCTTCCTTCATCTTCCAGCATCACAGGAAAGGTTCCCCCTGCTCATGTAAAAATTTACCCATGTTGACATTATTATTAGCTAAGCCAACTATCAGTCTGTTTCTGATTGTATTCTAGCTTCCATATAAGAGAGAATACATTTGGCCCTTGAATCTCGGAGTTTGGGATATTTTGCTCAGCATAATTTTTTCCATCTTCATCCATATGGCTACAAATGACATGATATTATTCTAACAGCAGAATAGAATTCCATTGTATAAATACAACACAGTTTTTGAACCACTCGTCCAGTGAGGGGCATGGTTCCATGAATTAGCTATAGTAAATTGAGCTTCTATAAACATTCATGAAGCTGTATCTCTATAATATACTGATTCTAGCTCTTTTGGGAAAATACTCAGGAGTGGGAGAGCTGGGTTATAAGATGGTTCCAGGCCTAGTTAATTGAGGAGTCTCCACACTGCCTTCCAGAGTGGCTGCACAAGTTTGCAGCCCCACCAATAGTGCAAAAGTGTTCCTTTCTTCCCACAACACCCCCCCAGCATCTGTCACTGTTTGTATTCTTCTTTTTTGCCACTCTGACAGAAGTGAAGTGGAATCTTAGTGTAGTTTTGATTTGCATTTCTCTGATTGCTAGTGATGTAGAGCATTTTCCCATATACTTATGGACTTTTTGGACTTCTTCCATTGAGAAATTTCTATTAAGCTCCCTAGCCCATTTACTTATTGGATTATTTATGGTTTTGATGTTCAATTTTTTGAGTTCTTTGTATATTCTGGATATTAGCCCTCTGTCCAATGCATAGCAGGCAAAGATTTTCTCCCATTCTGTACTTTCTCTCTTGACATTCTTTGACTAATTCTTTAGCTGTGCAGAAGCTTCTTAGTTTAATGGCATCCTTTTCATTTATTCTTGGTTTTAATTCTTGTGCTATGGGAACTTGTTAAGAAAGGAGGTGCTGACATCTATGTTGTGTAGTGTTGATCTTATTTTTTTTCAAGCAATTGTATAGTTGCTGGTTTAATTTCCAGATTTTTAAACCATTTTGATTTGATTCTTATGCAGGTTGAGAGGTACAGATCCAATTTCAGATGTCTGAATATGGCTGTTCAGGATGTCCAGCCCATTTTGATGAACAGGCTCTCCTTCTTCCATACTATGCTTTTGCCCCTTTTATAGGTCTTCATTTTTGTTTGTATTCCAATATCACACTGATCTTGTTACTGTAGACCTATAGTATAATTTCAGGCTAGGAATTATGACATTTCCTGCTTCCTTCCTCTTGCTTAATAATGTTTTTGATATTCTGAGCCTTCTGTTATTCCATGCAAATTTGAGAATTTCTGCTTTCATATCTGTGAAGAATGTCATTGATATCTTGATGGGGATTGCATTGAATCTGTATAGGGCTTTCAGCAGAATGACCATTTTTTTTATTATATTATATATAATATATATATTATATTATATTATTTAAAGAACATGGAATGTTTTTCCAACTACTCAGGTTTTCTTCAATTTCCTTTTTTAATGTTTGATAGTTTTTGTTGTACAAGTCCTTAATATCCTTTGTTAGATTGATGCCCAAGTATTTTTTTTTTGAGGAAATTGTGAATGGGACAGGCTTCCTAATTTCTTCTTCAGTAGACTCGTTGCTGGAGTGTGGGAAATCTAATGATTTATCAGTGTTATCCAACTTGTCAGAGTATAATTTATCAAAATAAGTTCTGATATTCTTCTGAATTTTGGTTGAATCAATGGTGATATCTCTGTTTTCATCTTTGATTTTGTTGATTTGCTTCACTTCATTTTTCCTTTGGTGAGACTGGCAAGGAGTCTGTCGATCTTATTCATTTTTTCAAAAAAAAAAAAAAACCCAACTCTTTGTTTTGTTAATAATTTGTACTTTTTTTCTCTCAATTTCATTGATTTCATTTCTGATCTTAGATATTTCCTGTCTTTTATTTGGTTTGAGATTGGATTGTTCCTCTTTTTATCGGGATTTGAGTTGGAGCATAAAACTATTTATTTGGTTTCTTTTATGATTTTTGATGAAGGCACTCAGTGCTATAAATTTACCTCTTAGGAATACTTTCACACTATCCCAGAGATTTTTCTATACTGTTTCATTATTCTCATTCATTTCAAAAATGTCTTGATTTCTGTTCTAATTACTTCTTTTATTCATTCTTTCTTTAAGAGGGTATTATTCAGTTTCCAAGTATTTGAGTAATTTCTGTTGTTCTTCTTTCTGTTAAATTTCTAAGATCATACCATTGTGGTCTGAAGATACTTGAGACCATATCAACATTTTTGTATTGTTAAGGTTAGTTTTGTGGACTAGGATGTGGTCCATTTTGGAGAAGGTTCCATGAGCTGCTGAGAAGAATGTAAACTCAGCCCATTTAGAATGGATTATTTTGTAAATGTCTGTTAAGTCCAGTTGATTAACAGAGTTTTAGGTTATCATTGTTGATATCATTGTTGTTGATTTTTTTGCTTAGATAAACTGTTTATTGTTGATAATGGTCTGTTAAAGTCCCTTAAAATTATTATGTTGAGATCAATAAGGGGTCTAATGTCCTTGAGTTCTTTCTCCATATATTTGGGAGGGTTGTAATTGGGGGCATAACTGTTAACTATTATTATGTCTTTTTTATGAATTGTTCCTTTTACTATGATATAGTGGTCTTCTTTGTCCTTTCTTCTTTGTCCTTTCTGACTCATTTTCGGTCAAAATTATCTTTATTGCATATTAGGAATCACAACACCAGCTTGCTTTTTCAGACCACAGCCTGACACACGTTGTGCCAACTTTTCCCCTTCAGTATGTGTCTATTTTTTATTGTGGCATGTGTGTCTTATTGGCAGAAAATTTTTGGATTTTGTTTTTTGATCCAGTAAACCAATATGTCTTTTAAATGGTGCATTGAGTTCATTCATGTTCAGAGTTAGAATAGATATGGGAATCTAGGACCCTGACTTTGTGCCTTTTGCTGTGTTTTTTACCATCTTGGATATCTTTGGTGTGATTTGTGCTGATTCACTTTCTTTTGTTTAAAGGTTATGGAAGTTGATTGCATGTTGCTCTGAATGAAGTATGTCCTCAACAATTTTCTGTAGTGCAGGCTTTGTGTTCATGTATCTTGCTAGTTTGAATTTATCATTAAAGTATTCAATTGCCCTGTCACATTTAAAGCTGAGTTTTGCACAGTATAATATCTTTGGATGAAAATTAGTTTTTTAAAGTTTGAAAAATATCATTCCATGTTCTCCTGGTCTTTATTCTCTGATCTGAGAAATCCATAGTAATCCAAATTGGCCTACCTCCCAATGTAATTTAGTGTTTTTCGCTAGCTGCTTTTAGGATTCTATCCTTGATTTCTCTGTTATTCATTTTAAAGATAATGTGTCTCAGTCACTTTCTCATTCAGTTAGGTCTGTTTGGTGTCCTATAGAAGTCTTGAATTTGATTTTCTGGATCAATTTAGTAATGGGGAAAATTCTCCTTTGAAATTTCACTTAGAATTTTCTTAATGCCCCTTGTTTGTTGTTCAATGTTTCCTTCAATCCCAATTACTCTCAAGTTATTTCTTCTCATTTCATCAAATATTACTTGGATGTTCTGATCAAGCTCAATAGGTTTCTTTTCTTTTCTGTCCTCCTTGAACTCAATGTTGCTCAGCCTGTCTTTGTTATCTGATGTTCACTCTTTGAGAGCTGAGGTTCTATTTTTTGTTCAGTTTAATGTGGTATTAGTATCTTGATTTGATTGACAGTATTTTTCAATTCTAAGAGCTCTGCTACATCTCTTTTCAGAATGTCTAGCTCTTTAGATATGTGGTCTCTCATCTCCTGGAATTGCTCTCTTAACTCATTCCTTAAATTCTTTCAATTCCTTGGTTGGATTACTAATCATGTTTTGATACTTTTTAAAGTTTTCATCTAGGACTCATGGAATCCTTGGATAGAAACCTGTGGGTTTGAGGTGGAGGATTGCTTCCCCTTTTCCTCATTTTCATTTACAGGGAGTATGGCTTGAGGACCAACAATGAATAATTTGGGGGGTTGCTGATAGTATTGGAGCTTCTTATCTCTTTGTTTAGTTGGGCTGGGGTACAAGTTCAGTAACACAGTTCAATGGATGTTACCCCAATCTGTGAAGTATGGTGGACATTTAGGTTTTCCAGTTCCTCAGGGGATGAGGGGTAGAAGCCATTAAGTGCAGCCAATGCATACAACAGACAACGTCAATTATAGCTATTTCAGTGTTGATTAGCACCTATAGAATCAATTGTACTAGCAGTTCTATTCCTAGATAGGTCTTACACTATACATTTTTAGCAAGCAAACACCCATTTTCAAGTATGGCATTAACTTTAGTTCTACCAGGACCCCTGTAGGTGAGGGTAAAAAAAAGTTTAGATAGCAAAGGCAATGAGGTACAAAGGTGGTGTGGAACTTGTGAATTAGGATATAGAGCTACAAGGTAGTAGAGATGATGTTGGCTATTCTGCTAGAAATAAGGGAAGATAGAAATGGGATGAGAGTGGGGTAGAGGCTTTAAGTAAGGATGAGAGAGAATAGATACAATTTAGGAATTTACATAGTAAGGGGAAGAAGAGGGTAGTAGAGAGTGGGGGGGTCTCTTCAGCCCAAGAAGACTGAGGACTAGTTTGCTATAATGTAGGCCTCCACAAGTCGAACCCCAGTGATATATATACAGTAGTCAAGCACAAGGAGTGACCTTGACAGTAAAATCCAATCACATAGACAAACAAACAAAAATACATACATCCCAGAATACCAATTTCAATAACAACAGAAAAAAAAATTGATGGGAAGATTCTGAATTATTACCACTGAGGTCAATATATACTGTGGGGGAATGTGTTCATAGCCGACTTCTAGATGGAATTACTTCCAAGTTGAGTTTGTTGAGGGAATGAGACAGTGAGATTTGCAGGAAGCCTCCCAGTATTTTTCTTCTGTAGAGGGGTTGCAAATAATCACCTTCAGTGTCTGTTGTATCTACAGCCGGAGTCCACCCTGGCTGATAGGTCTTATTGAGCAGAGTCCTTGTCGCAGTCTCCTCCCATAGTTTGTGTATAAGGGGGTGGGTGGAAAGCCTCCAAATGGGAGTTGTAAGACCAGAAGGGAGGGTCCACCAGTCCCATACAGCACCCAGGGCAGACAGTTAAAACACTGAGGATTTGGAGCTACTCTACCAGACCGAGATCCCTAATCTGCACTGTAGCTGGTGGTTTTGGTTTCACAATTGTTATAAATGAAATCAAACACATCGTCAGGTGTGGGTGAGCAAGGCAGAAATTTTACTTTGGCCGAATGGCAAAAGAAAAATGTGTGCCTCGCAAGGAAGTGAGGGATTTTTAATTTCAACCTGGTGCAACACCCTTTGCTCTAATTGGAGGAGCTCAGGTGCACAGTCTGCACGATTGGCTGTGATTAGGTGGAGGCAGGTGCAAAGAGGGAGTAAGCGACGACTGGGAGAGAATGGGGCTGAGGGTCGCTACACATATGTCGAGGATTGGAGTGATTCATCAAAGTTCACCAGAAGAGGATGGGTGGGTACCAGAAGGGGTCCTTGGAAAGAGGTGGAAATACACAGTTGGGGGTACATGGTGGGGGAGTTACTATCTTCAAAAGGGGAGGGGAATAAAATGGAGGTAGTAGGTTATACATCACAATCTTTCAAGTTTGATACAAAAGACATACATCTTACACTTTTGATGAAGTAGTGTCCTGTGCTGCCCTCCGGGAGGTTTCAAGATGGCAGTGCCACACTGCTTTTCTTGCCATCAAATTTAGGGTCTCTAATTTGTGTGTATTAAAGCAGACCCAGGGCCACTGCCAGTTCCACCACAGTCTGGGAGCACAGAGGTCCTGTCCCCAGGTTCAACTGAGTGCTCATCACCGTGTCTAAATTAAATTAATTGCACACAGATTCCTCCTCTCCAAGCTAATTCCCCACTCGCCAGATGGGTAGCTGGTGATGACATAACATTCAACTTGACTACATCTCCGTATTACTAAACTTCCTTCCTTGGATGGTAATGAATTTGGGGAGAAATTTTGCTGTTCACCCACCTCATAGTAAGGCACTTCTCCCACCATTGGTGTCCAGCATTTACAGAGAGGTTTTTTTGTTCAGCACTGCTCAATGTCTGCTGCCATCTTCCCAAGTAAGAGCATGTTGGAGCATTCTTAAAGTTGCCTGATGTGAAACTAAAAAATCATCAAACTCATTTAGCAATCCAAGTTTACTATATCCTGTTGTTGTTTTAGTATATATTTTTCTTTGTTGGGTTTATATTTGATTACTAAAGATATAATTAATCACATTTTTATAACTCTACACTATCTGATCTGAAAAGCTGTTTTAGTGAGTTTCTTTTTTCTGCTGTATTCAAAAGACCTGATAAGAACAATTTTAGGAAGAATTTATTTGTGGGATCACAGTTTCAAAGGTCTTACTCCATAAATGATCAGCTCCATTGCTTAGGATTCAAGGGGAAGTAGGACATCATGGCAGAAGTGTGTCCAGGAAGCAGAGAAAAAGCTTCACTCAACAAAAGCAAAATAAAGACCCCAAAGGCACACCTCAGAGGATCCACCTCCTCCAGTCACATCCTACCAGTATATAGTTAACATTTGGTCAATCGCTATAGCGAATTAATGCACAGATTTGGTTAAGACTAAACGGATCATTTCACTTCTAATCTTTCTTGCATTGTCTCACACAGGAGTTTTGGAGAACAATTCACATCCAAATCATAACAAAAGCATTTCTATGATTGCAGAGTAACAATTTTAAGTATAAATTCCTCTAGTGAGAAGACAGGGTAGATAAAAATGCATATTTCTCTAGGTTACTGGGTATATTAACTGATGTGTTAAGAAATATGGATATGGGTAGTGAAATGGAATCCCCATTAAAGTAGGCAGTGAATAGATACAGAAGGGCAAGAGAAATAGAATGGGATTGAACAAATACTTGAAGAAACGAGGTTAAGAATTTTTCTAAGCAGAATGAAGCATTTTAACCCATGCATTTTGTATCAAAGTTGGTCAGTGAACCCATGAAGGACAGATTAAAGAAAAAACAAAACTACATCCAATCCAGTCACATCATAATTATGCTTTCAGAAAGCGAAGATAATGAGAAAACTTCAAAATCAGGCAAAGAAAAATCAAATATAACATAGAGGGTAACAATAGTGAGAATTAAGGCAGAAGTCTCATGAGAAGCAATTAAAATCAGAGGGGAATGGTACAGCATTCTAAAATACTTCAAGAAACCTTCATCAAACAAGAACTTTATATTCAGAGAAAATATTCTTCAAAAATAAAAATAAAATAAAGACATGTTCAGACACATAGACGCTGAAAGAATGTGCTTCTTCCTGAATGTCACTCCAAATTATGCTAAACTTTGTTCATCAAACTGAAGGGAAAGAACAAGATGGAGGTCTGAATGTTGAGAAAGGAGTGAAAAACAAAATGAGCATGGGTATTCATGTGAGTAAATGAAGGAAATCTGTCTTATGTTTATTTTATTAATGTCTATGTATGTGTGTTTACATATGGAAATATATGTCTGCATGCATATATACATAAATAAGTGTGTTTGTATGGTGAAAATAGAAAACATAAATATCTATGTATGTATTTAAAAATTGATTGATAAACAAAATAAAACTAGAAACAACACACACCAGCAAAATTCTTCAACATACAACAAACTACACACCCAGATGAATTTACTGATAGGTGCGTTTAGCACCTATAATACAAATGCTATTTTTTTAACTTTCTTCAGGAAATAGAGGATGAAGAAGCATTTTTCAACTCAACTTATGAGGCCAATATAATCCAAGATAAAAATCAAAGACTGTGCAAGAAAAAAATTGTATGACCTGCATATTATTTGGAACAGAAAATTAGTGAATCAAATTCAGCAATTTATAAAATTGTATATTATATGTCACCACAATATGGCTTATTTCAGGAAGGAAAGATTGGTTCAAAATACAAAATGCAAGCAATGTATTTCATCACATTAACCAAATAAAACAGAAAAATATATGATCATCTATGGTGCTGAAAAGCAGCTGACAAATTCCAACACATAGACAAAATAAACATCTTTGAAATTATCACAGATGAAATCTTGTTGAATCATGTTAATGATTTCTGATCACACCTACAGCCTACATCTTCCTTCAAAGAAAAAAAATAAGGGAAAACTATCCCCTGAATGTGAGAACATAACAATGATGTTCTGATCTAAAGATTTGTTTCATGGTTATACTGGAAGTCCTGACTGGTGCATTAAGACAATAAAAAGCATTGGAAGTTCCCTTAGTCTGTTTTGATGTTCTAGCAAAATAATTCAGACTGGATAACTTTTAAATGATAGACATTTGTAAGATCAAGTCACCAACAGTGTCGGTGTTTAGTGGAAGCTGCTCTCTGCTTCCAGGATGGTGCCTGAATGCTTTGTTCCCAAAAGGCAGAAGCAACAGTGGACAAAAGGGTCAAGCAACTATCACCAACTTCTTTTCCAAAGTCACTAATTCTGTTTTTGACAGTAATGCCCTCCTGAGAAAATAATCTTCAAAATAGTTACACATTTCTATAAAACTTGCTCTTACAACTACTCATTAGGGGCTGGAGTGGTGGCTTAGCAGTTACAGCACTTGCCTGCATGTGCAAGTATGCAAGTTCACCAGCACCACGTACACAACAAGTCTCCGAGCAATAAAGGCCACATGAAAACTAAATAAAATTGATTCTTTCTTTTAATCTCTCTCACTGTTCATCTCTCTTAAACAACAACAGAAAAAGACTAATCTTGAAACCTCTATTAACCAAAGGAGTGTAACATTACCTTAAATGTAACTTTCACTGACATAAGTAAAACTGGGTGGACAGCCCAAACATAGGCCTTCACATATACAATGAAGTGATTTTCAACAAAGATATTTAAGCAATTAATTGAAAATAATTATTTTTACTCAAATGATGCCAGACAAAGTATACATACATACATATGTATTTTTTAAAACAAGTGCTAGTCTACACTTTATCCCATACCCAAAATTAGTTCAAGATGAATTCGAGGCTTCAGCATAAAAGAAGCTGAAATCATAAATCTCTAAGAAAAAAATTGAGAAATATCTTTGAAACATTAAGGTAGTTAAATATGTTTTACCCATGATATAAGAAGCAATCAATTAAAAAAGGAAATTAAATGAAAAACTGAACTTTATCAAAATTTAAAAAATGTCCACTCAACAGTTTTTGAGTGAAATGAACAGACTCAGTGGTGAATGCCTATAATCACAGGGACTCCAGGACTGATATAGGAGAATTGCAAGTTTGAGGTCTACCTTGGAAATTTTGTGAGTCCTTGTCTCAAAATAAATAAATAAATAAATAAAGGTCTGGGGAGTGACTCACTACTAGAGGTCTTCTGGGTTCAATCTCCAGCACTACAAAAAGAAAAATAAAATAAAATTCAATATGAAAAATACTTAATGAGTTTACTGAGAAATGCATAGTTTAATGTGAAATAAAATAAAAATAATTGTATACAACATTTGAAAATAACCATTCTATATTAATAACATAATTTCAATTAATCCAAACAATATTAGCAAAAGACTTAATCATATCTGAAATATAAGATATATAATATATACACACATATATAAATCTTTAAAATATCCTCAAATGATTATTAAATTATTTTGTATAAATTAAAAATTAAAACAGCAATGAGATATTTCATTCTCATTAGAATTTCTAAATTTAAAGGATTACAAGTACCAAGTACTGGCAAGGATACAGATCAAATTAAATTCTAATAAACTGCTGGCAGAGGAATAAAATAGCACAAATATGTAGCAGCATTGTTTCTGATTATGCAATCAGTTTCTTAAAAAGTCATAAATCTAACATAACAACATAGGAAAAACAATCTAAAATTTTGTGTTACCATCCTATCATTAAATTTCACTAATAATAAACATTTTGTCTAGTGAAACAAATCAGAAAGTAAGTGTTTCATAGAGAATGGGAATTGACTGTAAAGGCCACAAAGAAATATTTGGGGATTACTGAAATATTTTCTCTTACTGTGCACGGTGGTTATACTGCTATATGTAAAAAATTGATCAGTTTTTTGAAATGAAAACTGAAATGCATTGCATTTTATTTCATGTAAGTTACACCTCAGTGGAATAAAACACAATGAAAAATATGAAGTTACAACCAATTCAATCAACAAGTAGTTTTTGCATGAACCCCAAATGGGTACAGTGGTGAATACAGGTGTAATTAATGCTACCAAGACAAGATTCATAATCTCTTCTCAAACAACTGATATTTTAGCTACGAGAAAGAGAGCACACCCATTTCAAGCTAAACAATATTGTAAAATACCACTCTAATTAAAGGCATAATGCATTGTATGACTGTCATTCGATGTCTTCTTTTCACCTTGAGAGCAAAGAATGAGACCACTTTGAAATTGAGGGATCAAAAAGTCTTCTTAAATGTGACATATTTAAGTTGGCATTATAATATCAGATAAGCTTTGGTTTAGGGAGAAAATGTGAAAGGAGGATGATACAGTTAAAAGCATGACCTTTTTTAATGGTTGCTGCAACTCTTTCTAGAACATAGGTGAATTATTTTCTTATCACTACTATAACAAATTAGTGTCTCAAAGCAACATAAATTTATTGTATTAAAATTAAAGAGGTGAGAAGTCAGTATTGTAGTGGGTTAAAATGAGGGTGTTACAAGCTTGCATTCTTTCAGGAGAGTCTAGGAGAGGAGACAATGTTTCATAACTGTCTCCAGCTTCCAGAAGTTGCCTGAATTCCTTGGTTAATGGTTGCTTCCTTCATTTTCAACCATAACATCTTCTAATCTTTCTATGATATTTAACCTCTTGCCTCTCTTTTTCATTTATAAGGAATCTTGAGATTAAATTGGGCCCACTATGCAATCTAACCATTTCAAGATCCTTGAATTATTTAAGCCCCCTTTGGGATGGAAGATAACTGTAGTCTCAAGTCTCAACAATTAGCAAGTAGACCTTTTGTGAGAAACACTGTTCTTCCTATCACTGTCCACCCTATGGCCCTCAAGGACTCATGTAGTTTCCATTTTTAAAACAAAATCACCCCATTCCAAAGTTAACAGTATTCTCAACCTATTGAGTCATAGAGTCAAAGTCGTCGGACTTCATCAGTTTAAAATTCTCAGTCTACATCATCTAAACTAAGTATGAGTGACACTCTGGATATAATCCTTCCATAACCTCATTCTTCTCCATCTGCTAAACTCAAGTGTGTCACCTTTTCTCAAAAATACAGTATTCCAAGTGGTAACAGTTATTACAATTTTCTTTTAAAACAATTTTCTTTTAAAAAATAAAGAAAAATAAAACTCCCCAATATGAAACAACTTCAGAATTTAGGAATGGTAATACCCCTTTATGTTTCAAAGGAATAACCCTGAGTCCGGGCTCATAGAACCACCTTCTGCTAAGTAGTATTATTTTCTTTCTTGTAAAACTTTGGGTAATAACATCATTTAAGTTCCTTTTGCTGTTAAAGACAGCATATTCCAAAGTTTAGAATGTGGACATCTTTTGGAGACCAATTTTCTGCTTACCAAGAAGAATGTAAATGAAGTAAGTGTCATTTCCTCACTCCATTATAAATGTGCAACATATTAGCTTGACAAATTATAATCCAGGCAGGTTCTTAGAATAAAAGGGATGGCAACATTTTTTGCATTTATTACAGCAGGGAAAATAATTTTTTCCCACTATAACCAATGATATATTAAGAACTGTTTCCTGTACACAATTTCTTTGAATGCAGAAGCATGTTCCCACTTCCTATGAAATTCTTGCAGGATCATTCCTCAAATCTTTCAGAAAGCAAGTTTTATTGCACAAGTATGTGCATATCTATTTTTTTAAAAAACAATCTCAAAAGTTAATTTCTTTAAATAATAATAAGCATCTATCATCTCATAGTTTCTGAAGTTAGAGAAGTGGGAATAGCATTGTTGGTTAGCTCTGGAGTGAAGGAATGTCATAAACTCACTGTCATGACACATGTCACCTGCAAGCTTTGCTGAGCCTGGAGGATCCTCTCCCTGACAAGTTCTATGTTAATGGCAAGTTGTTTCTGCCTATTGGAAGGAGGTCTTTGTTTCTCACCATGTGGATCTTTCCATACAGTACAGCTACTTAACAAGCCAACTGTTGAGTGAGCAATCTAAGAGAAAAAGGGGGAAGTGGCAATATCTCTGTTTTTGTCCACATTCTGAAGCCACATAGCCTAATCCTAATAGAATTGGTGAGGACCACAGAAGGCAGTGACTCTGAAGAGGTGAGTATCACTGGGGTCCATTAAAGAAATGACTATCACAGAAATGTAAAGGAAAGTGTAATTAGGAACTCAGCTTAAAGCAAATTCTCACAGGCAGTGGCAGGAAAAACCCCCATAATAAACAAAGAATGTGAATTCCATATTTTAAACAATTATTTCACTCTCCTTTATAAAATCATTCTCACATTCGTTTGGGGGAAGAAAATTAAGTAAGCAGAATACTTTCTGAAAAGTAGACCAACATTGACATGTAAAATTTTAGAATAGATCTCAAGGTCTGAAAACATTCACTCTATTTTGGTACTAACCTGACAGTCTCATAAAGCATTTATCTATCATCTCTGTGTATACAGATTAATCTTGCATAAATGGGCATAACTTCTAAAGATTCATTTCCACACATTTTCAAAAACCCTTTGTTTGCATAGGAATTTAGCTGGTATTTCAAAAGTCCTCTTGGCTCTAAACCCATCATTGTTTTGTTTTGTTTTTTAATTTTTTAAAATTTTATTCAGAGATTATAATCATAACAGCCAGGAAAAGTAAGAGACATCTAACATTTTCTCTAAACAGAATTGTTAGGGTAGTATTAAAAATAAAATAGTAATTCAGTGGATCTCTGTTCCAAATCTTAGCTTTTGCTGGAAATAACAATGACCTATGGTGATGCCCCCAGGCTAATGTTGTTCCCATAGTAAAACAAGTACATTTAGCTTTTTGGAAACATTAAGTAAAAGCAGGTGATGCCTGGGATTGGGGCCCAGAATGGGTTGATTAAATAACATCTCCTTTGCTCTGCTTCATCTGAGGGCTTCTGATCTCATTTTAGAAATGTTCCTTTACATAAAATAAATACATGAATAAATAAATGATAGTCGTTGGCAATAATCAGATGGCATGAACCTCTTAATCTCTAAGATATTAATTTAACAAAAAATACATGCTGTATTTTTTCCTTAATATGGTATTGGACACAATTGAGGAAATAAAAGGAATAATGCAAAGTTGCTGACCTGAAGAAATTTGGCATGGAGATTCCTAACTCCTGCTAGAGTCTGGTAATGTCAATTAGTCACTTTCTAGCTCTCAAGGTTCCCCATGGCAAATTCTAAGCAAAACAGAGTCAGAAGAGGGCAAAAATTTCAGTTTTATTAATGGGCAATCAAATGAAGGTGGCTCAGCAAAGGTGGATTAATGGACAGAATTGGGATATATCATCAAATAGGGTGGACACCATCTACCACTCTCATAGTCACCCCTCACCTCCCAATAATTCAGCACTCATTTCTCTCCATTTGCCCACATTTAGGCTAAATCTGACAAAACAAATGCTTATCCAATACACCAGCAAAAACTGTTTATCCTTAGGGAGTAATATGCATTTTATCTCCCTGTCTGCATGTCTCAAGATAAACCTAGGGCTACACAGTGGCTTCTCCCACTGTGACAGGCTCTCAGTCCGCCTAGATTGTCCTGGAATACATCCATTACCCGACACCCTCAGCATCTTTCATTAGCATATCTCAGCCCTAAGTCCTTCTAGCAGTGCTTATTGTGTGATTTTTACAGTCACTACAATTTACAACAAAACTTGCAAACAAATGACTAAGAAAATTTTAATGGGAACCCAACACCTCATTCAGTATTACTTCATTAATTTCTGCCTAGTTAAGAGAAAAAGAAAGCAAATTACAAGAACACCAGAGATACCGTTGGAGAGTATATTAAACAGTTGCTTTGAAATATAGTAAACATGAAATGGGAATGAATTAAACTGATATCATTTCACTTGATTAATGAGCAAATATTTAAACAACTTTATTTGCATCTGGATGGCTGCCAGTTTGAAAATTCCTTCAATAAAGAGTTGCTATCCTCTTGTTTATTAAAGCTGTGTTTATTATATATATTGTTCTCTTGAAAATTTTTGATAAAAAATATAAAAAGAGGGGCAGAGGAAAAATAACTTTAAACTATCTTAGGTTACATCACATACATATGAATTAATTAGATAAATATCTAATTACAAAGGCTCTTTTAATATGTGGGAGAAAGTTGACTGAGAAAAAGCAAGCGGAAGCATTTTAATGACTTCAAGAACATTACTACGGACTAACACAGTTCCTAATAGTGCAGGGAATTAATAGACCAGATAATCTTACCAATAGCAAGATCTGTTTTTTTTAATTTTTTTGGTTCTGATCTTACCATTGCCAGCTGCCAATCAAAATAGAACTGATGGTAAGTACACAGAACTGGGCACACACACACATACACACACACGTTTTGGGAAATCAGCAGCCTTTCATTTTATATCTTATGATCAGTACCTGTGGCAGTAATAGGTGGCCTGTATACCTACTTAACACTTCCAGAAAATGATAATAGCAAAGGATCAAGAGCTAAGAAATGAATTTTAAAATAAAGTCATGCTTTTTAATCCCAGAGGTTGAACTGTTTTTGGTCAAAAGGAATAGTCACAACAAAGAGCAGTCACATCACTGCTTCCTTGTTAATGCTGGCTAAATATTATTGCTCTGCTATTTCAACAGCAAACTGCAGTCCTTTGGAGCCAGCAGGCTCTCCTCAAGGACTTGCTGATGTGTAGCAAAAATATTTTAGTGTGAAAAAGCTACTCCCTAGTGCACTTGTTTGCAAACTGCTGAATTTCTAGATAACTGTAACTATGTTTGAGGACTATTTTTGATAGTGCAGATCTGGTGCTGAAAAGCCTCTAAAGAATCAACACTTCCTTTTCTTTTCTTTCTTTTTTTTCTCCTTTTTCTTTTTTGCTCACAGCATGACAAACCCAGTAGAAAAACAAAGCTGCTTGGGCAGCAATTTTTTATTTTATACAGTAATTTGTTGTGTTGAACTCAGAACTCTCTGTTTCATGCTTACAAAACATAAAATTGCAGTCAAGTGAAATGCAAATTAATATGAAAATCAAATACTGTACTTAACAGCTTTCAACTTAGCAGACCCAATTGCCAAAATAATGTAAAGCAAAGCTTTACACTGCTGTTAATTATGCTTTTCTTGCCAGAAACACTTTTGTCATTACCTAGAAATTGTAAAGAATTATTTTATTTCTTCGAGAAATTTCTGTGTAATTTAATTACTGTTTATTTCTCTTTTCTCCTCATCTGCTTTAGTTAACATAAAATCCAGCAACTAAGCAAATACTTTCCTTAATGGTTCTGTTGAGATATACACTAAACTGAAGTCCATTTAACTTCTACAGTAAAGTCTATTTAAGTAAAACTAAAGATTTATTTTTCCATTGTTGTAATTCATACACAGTAAGTGAACTTTTAGTTTTGTGTTCTCTCTACTATTGGGAATGTGCTTTTGCGTATATGACCAAATCTATTTATATTAATAAACTTTTAAATTTAATTTCACCAGAATTTAAACATGTTTATACAAATGAAATTAATCTTATAGACAAACTGAGATTATTATGTAATTCAGTGTTCATCGCATGGCTATATATTGGTAAAAACCCTTGCCAATTTTGTTGCCACATTCTATATTATGTCTGATAGTGAAAACAAGATGTGTGCTTCCTTATGGAATTCAGAATCTACTATGGGAATACACATTTAAACAACTACAACATAAAACACTTATTATTGTGATTGGTTTTAATTAAATTCATATATTGTTTTCCATCATTAGGAACCTAGGACTCATTTCTGCATCAATTGAGATGATCATATGGTTTTTGTCCTTGATTCTGTTCAAGGGGTGAATTATGTTAATTCTTTTGCATATTTGAACCTGCATATCTGGGATGAAGCCCAGTTGATCATGATGGATTATCTTTTTGATGAGTTTTTGAATATGGTTTGCTAGGACTTTATTAAGGAATTTTGCATCCAGGTTCATCAGGGATATTGGTCTGTAGTTTTCTTTTTTTGATGTATCCTTGTTGGGTTTTGGTATCAGAGTTATGGTTGCTTCATAAAAGGCGTTTGGGAGAGTTCCCTTCTTTTAAATTTTCTGAAATAACTTAATAAGGAGAGGTGTTAGTTCCTCCTCAAAAGTGTGGTAAAAATTAGCAGGGAAACTATCAGGTCCTGGGCTTTTCTTCTTTGGTAGACTTTTAATTGCCATATGGATTTCAGTTCCTGTTATTGGATTGTTTAGGAATTCAATATCATCCTGTGTCAATTTAAGGATGTTATATGTGTCTATAAATTTACCCATTTCTTCCAAATTATCTAATTTGGAGTATAGATTTTCAAAATATGATCATATAATTTGTTGGATTTCCATGGGGTTGGTGGTGATCACTCCCTTTTCATTGGAGATTTTATTAATTTGCTTCATTTCTCTCCTTCTTTTAGTTAGATTTGCTAGAGGTCTATCTATCTTGTTTGTTTTTTCAAAGTAACAGCTCTTTGTTTCATCAATTTTTAAATTGCTTTTTTGTTCTCAATTTCATTGATTTCAGCTCTGATCTTGATTATTTTCTGTCTTCTTTTGGCTTTGGGGTTAGATTGTTCTTCCTTTTGAAGGGTTTTGAGATGGAGCATAAGCTTATTTATTTGGGATCTCTCTTCATTTTTAATGTGGGCACTCAGTGCTATAAAATTTTCCACTTAGGAATGCTTTCATGCTGTCCCAGAGATTTTGATATGTTGTATCTTCATTTTCATTCTCTTCCAAGAATTTTTGAATTTCTTCTCCCATGTCTTCCAGGATCCATTCTTCATTTAATATGGTATTATTCAGTCTCCATGAATATGTGTTTTCTGTTATGATTATTACTATTGATTGCTAGGGTCATGGCATTATGGTCTGATAGGATACACGGAATAATATCTACTTTTTTATATTTGCTTAGATTGTCTTTGTGAACCAGAATATGGTCTATTTTGGAAAAAGATCCATGTGCTGCAAAGAAGGTATATTCTGCTGATTGGGGTGGAATATTCTATATATGTCTGTTAAGTCCATTTGATTAATGGAGTTATTTAGGATGGTGATTACTTTATTAATTTTTTGTTTCAATGATCTGTCTAATGTTGACAGGGGAGTATTGAAGTCTCCCAATATGTTTCCTACAGAATTAGTGAGAATCATGGGCTGTGATTCCTCTGACATGGGACTTATATCCAGAATCTACAAAATCCTCAAAAATCTCAACTTTAAAAGCACAAACAACCCAAATAATAAATGGGCCTAAGAGCTAAATAGAAACTTTTCAACAGAGGACATTGATCAAGCCCATGAATACATGAGAAAGTGCTCTAAATCACTAGTAATCTGAGAAATGAAATAAAAACTGCATTAAGATATCACCTCACGCCAGTCAGATTGGCAAAAATGAAGAAAATAAACAATAATAGATGCTGGAGGGTTTGTGGACAGATAGGCAAACTAGCACACTGTTGGTGGAACTGTAGACTGGTACAGCCCTTCTGGAAAGTGTGAGAATCCTCAAAAAACTAGGGATGAACCTACCATGTGATCCTGCTATTTCTCTTCTGGGTTTTTCCCAAGGGATTTATAATCAGCACATTACAGTGACACAGCGAAATCGATGTTCATAGCAGTTCAATTTACAATAGCTAAATTGTGGAAACAGCCCAAATGCCCCTCACTGGATGAATGGATCCAAAAACTGTGGTATATATATATACCATGGAGTTCTACTCAGCAATTAGAAACAATGATATTGCAGCCTTTGAAAGTAAGTGGATGGATATGGAAAAAATTATGCTGAGTGAAGTTAGGATAACCCAGAGAACCAAGGGTCAAATGTCTTCACTCATCTGTGGAGGCTGGAGCTAGACCCTGGCCATTGAGAAAGGAGGTCAATTCTCATGTTTTAAATCCAGAAAAGGTGTAGTGACATACTACCTAAGGCATTAATAGAGATGTATTGGGAAGGAGGGGGGTAAGGGATAAGGGTGGGTAATGCAGGGGGGGGCTTTTGTTGGTAAATCTAATTTTCAGAATTTATATATATATATATTATATTGTTTTGTTAGAAGCATATTTGATTGTTCAACAAATAAATATTTTATTAAAATAAAAAAAGAAACTAGGGCCCACCTAAGATCTTTTTAATCCCCCTGGTTAAGAGGCTGTTGTAATAAAAAGTCTGATGCATGAGTGTTTGTTACTGTATTTTTCTATTATGTTAGGTGGGTATGAGCTATCTAATTAACTAATTAATCACCATTCATTACCATTTTTGCAATGCCTGATGCTCATACAGAAGACCAGAGTTATTATTTGGTCCTGAAATTCATTTAAGTCTGAGGCCCTGAATCAGTAGTTGCTTTAGGAAATGACTTAAAACCCTCATGTTGACAGTCTAAACTCAATTGGATTTTATAGTCCAAATGTTCTATTACAATTAGGTAACTAATGAATTTCTGGTTATGGTACATGACATAACTACCTGACCCCACATGGGGAGTGAACCTTGGCCTCATTAGTAATGTACTGTGATCAGTTGAACTCAATAGTCACTAACAAATCTATTGTAAACCAGAACTAAGTTCAGCCATGCATTGTGAATATGTTTTTTCTTAGGTGTGTCAGATCAAAGATTCTCTATAACAAATATACTAAACTTAGTTCTTCTGTTATCTTTCTTTTCTGAAGGAAAATCTTATTCCCTATCTTTTTCTCCATTTCTTTTGCCTACTGTTTTCTCCTTCAATTTGCTTTATGAGGCCCATATATGTCCAGAACGTCCTCTCCCTCATTTCAACCTCTCTTAATATGGATAAAGGGGGCTATTACTGAAATTTACTAATGTTACATAGCTTCAAAAAATGGATTTTAAACAAAATATGGTACCTCTCAGGAAAGTACTAGACTTTGAAGTAAAATTTTGTTTGCTAAACAATATTGATACAATTACCTTAATTAATTTGGTCTTCCAGGCAAGGTAAAGATGGGGTGTTTCCATGATATACCAGTGGTTTTCTTTGCTAGCACAGCCACCTGTAGAGCTAGAAAAATCCTTACAGCACATTTAGTCTACTAAAACTCAAAGAAACTAAACACTTTCTAGATAATCCAAAAAGTAGGTAAAAACAAAGTTGTTTTTTACATTCATCAGGGTATCTGCTAAGCTGCTGTAACAAAGATATAGAAAGAGAGTGACTTGAACATGTTCTTTTGCAGCTAACAATATAGAGTCATGGTTCAGGGTTGTTTGAAAGGTTCTATCATCTTTAATATGTAGTATTCATTTCTAGGTGCTTAACCCTAAGACTCCATACATACTGATCCCAAAGGCAGAACTTGCAGGACTCAATAGAGAGGTTGAGGACATTTTGTTTCTCACTCCTCAGCAGCAGTGGGCTGGGACACAATGGAGGGCCCAGCTGTGCTTACAAGCAGGGAGAATATATAGAATAAGTCTCATACCCACTGCACAGGTGGACTGCTTCAGATGTTTAAAGAACGCATTCCTTTACTTTACAACCATGGCCACTCTTTTTAGATTTATTCCTAAATATTGGAGATAAGGGAACTGGCCTGATTCCTCTCTCCATTTCCTTCCTCACCATATTCTTTTACTGACCATCTTATCGCACTGCAAACTTTCCTAGGCACCAATTAGTGTTGAATCCAACACTGGGTTGAAAGTAGAATCTCCAAAAGCCAGTGGGGTGGAGCAACAAGTAATTTGAAAATGTACAAGAATTATTTTCTATAATTTCTCATAATTCATAACCTAGAATTTAATCATATAATGTATGTAGCTCTCTTCAAAAGAGTCTAGGAAATATCTTCTGTAGTTGGTTATGTTTCTTACTCATATAATATGTGGGAGCAATGTCTGTATTATTAAAGAGATTAAGAAAATCATGAATACTGTTGGATAAGCAAGAGTCTCTGCTATAGAAACCTAATGTCTTAATTGCGGAGATAGGAGTCTTTACAACACAGTAGGCTTACAAATTGATCAACTTATTCTTTTGTTATAAATTATTGCTATCATATCAAATTATCACATCAGAACATTATGTTTGATATCACCTTACTTGGTTCTACCATATATATTTTATGATCTCTTCATGATAAACTTATCTAGGAAAAGTGAGAAAACTAATGTGTACAATCTCTTTTTCCATATTTTATTGGTGCATTACATAGTAAAATGTACATAAAACATACATAAAACATACATAATAATGGAATTTGTTGTTACATATTTATACATAGGTATACATAGGTGTATATACATATGTATACGTATGTATTAGTATACATATGTATATGTATATGTACAGGTACATATGTATATTTATACATAATATAAATAAAATAAATATACATATGTACATATGTATATATATATACATGTATATATGTATAAATATACATATGTACATAGCACATAATACTATAATATGGTAATATAGACAATTCTTCAAAGCTATAATAACACCCAATGTTTTCACTTTAAATAATTAAATAGAAGTATAAACTCATTGACTAGTCTTAAGACTTTATTAAATATAATATTATAATATTTGAAAGCAGGTAAAATGTCTATATTTATTTCAAAATTAATATAGATTAAAACTGGTATTAAAAGGAACATTACCACTTGTCTCACTGGACAAATTCTAGTGCTTAGAATGTTTGAAATCATTTTTTTGTTTGTGTACATTTTGGAATAAATGGATGAGTTAACAATTGAGTAAATGAGTGTGTTGATACTTCCCCAAGAACAATTTTAATCATCTTATAACTAAAAATCCATACAGATTAAATATTTTAAAACTCCTTCTAGATTTATATTTATAAATTTCCTGTAAGATGGTTTTATTTTGCCTATCACCTCTTAGATAATTAAAATAATTTGTGTTCCCTCTAATTTCACATCAAGAATTTGATAATCAGAATATGTGTGAATCTGTACAAAGTCCAGTATGACATAGTCTTTTTTGTCCAGCTCTTTAAATACCCTCAATTTCCATGTCAGAACATTTGATGTTAAGGAATGTAAATGTCCTCTAGCATAAGTCAGTAAACTCTCCAAAGACTTTGCTATAGCTACACCCAGGAAAGACTCCAGTTAATTTTGGGGTTCTCTAATGCACTTCTTGAATAGCATAATGAATCATTTAGGCCAAGTCTCCCAAAGTCAGCTCCACCCTTTTCTTTTTCTTTTTTTTTTTTTTAACATCCTGTCATCTATCTCTCTAGATCATATAAAAATATAAGATTTTACAGCGGTATGCTGTGTACATTCTCTAAGAGTTTCTCATTCTGTTTTGTAGTTTTGGGGTGAGAGTTGGAATAAAAGGCTCCTGGGAGAGGAGGATGTACTGTACTGTTGGCCTGACTTTAAAGTCTAGTGCTATCTCTTTGTGTCCTTTTCTCTTTGAAAAGCTCTGGCCTGGAGCCACAACCCATTCTTTTGCTTAGTGCCTCCAGCCTGGACTCAGACCAGCTGACCAGCTGGCACCACACCCTTAGGAACAGAGAATTTGTCCCTTTGTAGACTTTAGCTGTCACTGCCCAAGCATTTCATGCCTGCGATAGCGTTCTTGCTTCCCATAAGTACAATTTACTTTTCACAGAACTATATCTATTGTTTTAAAACTGTTGACAACCTCAAGACATTCCTTGTCTAGATTTCAAAGTACAGAAATTATTTTGGAAATACATATGTAATCTAATGGGAGAACTAAGGATATATTAAAATATTTAACAGATGATTTTAATGTAAAATTTGTAAATCTAATAATGTAACTTCCTGTCTTTTACAAATTCAATTTTAAGAGCATTTCCAAGGTCTGTTTGTAATAAAGTACCTCTTCATTAATGTTCTTTTCTACTAGCTATAAACTGGTGACATCAGTTCTTCTCTTTAATTTATATTTTAAAACAAATTTTAAAATACAGTATCATTTTGTTTTCTGTTTTGTGAATTGGCAACAAATGTCAAGTATTTAAATAAAGAGTAAACTAAAGAGGGATAATATTTTTATTGATCCTGTCTTTGACATATATTAAAACATAAAAATGGAAATTATATTAGTAAGGCATACATAAATGCATTAGCATTTTTTGTATAAGCCAATTTTTCACGGCTCTATGAAACTGTTATATAAAATTTCTCCAAGCCAAATTAGCAAAAATAGAACCAATCAAAAATTATTAATTACACTTATTTGTACATATGTTAACAAATTTGCAAAATCAGTGAAACTCATTTTTCTAAAATTAAAAAAAAGCAAAGTGCACAAGATACCACTTTGGATAAGAAAGGACTAACAGAAGACACAGTACCTTCCTTCGAGTATTAGAAGAACTATTATATTGAGGATTTATTTTTAAGGTTTAAAGAGTATACCCAGGCATAACACATAAAAATCACAAGAAAATTGACTACCTTTTATTACAAGGGCTTCCTATGAATCACTGTGTAGATTCTCCTGCAAAATTGTTAGGATCCTATCAGCATCAAGATCCTGAGACCCCCTGAAAGATCTCTGTAGACTTGAGTGTCATACAGACAAACTGTATGTTAAAAGAGCACTAGAGTGGCTATATGCCAGGTCCGATGGGAAGGTTTTCTAGTTTCTTAATGCAAAATGAGAGTCAGCATTCCTATCCAAGAGGAATCCTCAGCAGGCAAACTGGACTATCCTTTACAAGAAAGCACAAAAAGGGCCACTCAGGAAGAAATTCAAAAGAAGAGAACTCGAAGTGCAGTTATAATTCAGAGGGCCATCATGGGTGAACCTCTTGTGGATATCATGGCCAAGAGGAATTAGAAACCAGAAATTAGAAAGGCTCAATGAGAACAAGCAATCAGGTCTGCCAAGGGAGCCAAAAAGGACAAGCAGACATCTAAAATGACAGGAAAGACAGGAAAGGGGTTGAGGAAAGCTGATTAACATTTCTCAGTATTAAATTACATTGATTGATCTTATAAAGCTAAGCATTCGGAATAGCACTCATCAACTTTGATTTTGTGACAATGTTCTTTTATATCTCTACCTTTTTCTGAATAAGCTTTTTTTTTTCAGAAAAGGTTAATGAATTTTTAAAATATGTGAAGTGGAAAGTACCTCCATCAGACATGTACCCACTTCCTTGTCACCTCCTCTAAAAGTGACAGCAGCCATTATCATTAGTCTTCCTTGTGCTTATGCATACAGAATGAGTATGGAAATCTATCCTTTTTATATAAAGAGTTTTAAAGTAGCATCTATGCTATTCTATAGATTGATTTACATTTAATATATCTTAGAGACTTAATGACTTTTCTACATGTAGTAACATGGAGAGATTCCCCCACTCCATTTTACAGCTAAATAGTATTCCAGTCTGTTTCCATATGTCACAATTTAAACTGCCCTATTTTTATACACATCTGTTTTATTTCTTGTCATTTATTTTGACAAATGATGTTAAGTAAATAGCCTTTTCAATGCATTATTTTTATAGTGCAAGGATATTGATAGAATGTATTCTTAGAAATAGTTGTTTGTAAAAGTGGATAAGTATTTGCAATTTTATTGAATTTTATGAAATTGGACTCCATAGAAACTTCACCAATTCATATTTCTGCAGTCAGTGTATAACAGTTATTTCCTTTAACAGATTGTGATAAGCTTTTTGTCAATGGAAAATGTAAAAATTATACCTCTGTTATTTTGTATTTCTGTTTTTCCAGAGATATTGACCATCTCTTTTACTTTTTTATTGTTGCCTAAGAACAATTCATATGTCCTCTCTGTGAGCAGCTTTCCTTTATTCCTTTTATTTCTTTTAATTGAGCAGATAATATTTTTTCAATTTTATTTATTTCTCATGAACATAGATGTGATAATTTTCTGATGCAATGTAAAATTTATTTTCTCTTTTATTTGTTGAGTTAAACCTATTTATAATTAGAGGCATGCCAAATATGTGTAGTATTATTTGTGGCATATTTTTCCAACGTAATAGAGTTTTATAATACTTTTTATGCATTACTTCTATAGTGCAAGGATATTGATAGAATGTATTTTTAGGTTTTATGTAATCAATTTATGTGTTTGTGTGTGTGTATATTGACATAATTCTGATACTTTGAACGATTTTAATTTTCAATTCAGAGATCACACTTGAAGCTATAACTCAGTAACCTTGACTCTATTTTTATATATATATTTATTTTCTCATTATAAACAATAACAAATCTGCTTTCTACTCCATTTACTGTATGATTCGATTTATTGATTAACTTTTATATTTTAAATATGCTTATACATTTGTGTTTTGAGCTGTAAGCTTTTTTTCTTCATTACAAGTCTTTTTCCTTCAACACAAGCCAATGAAGAAGGCATAATCATCAAATTTACTTTCCTGTAAATTAAATTTATATACCAAAAAGATGTCTTCCCCCCATTGTTATTTTAGCAGTTTTCACAACAGCCAAGATATGGAATCAACTGAGATATCCTTAAAACGATGAATGGATAAAGAAAATGTGGCATATAAACCCAAAAGAATAATATTCAGCCATTTAAAAGATGAAAATCTGTGATCTTTGCATCAGGGATGGAACCAGAGATTATTTTAAATGAAAAAAGTCAGGCACAGGAAAATGCTGCATGATTTCACTTATACATTGAATCCCTTACATCTGAACTCATGAAAATAAGAAGCAGAATAAAGGGAGGGCAGGACAGGGTTGTGGGAATGGGGAGAGATTGGTTATAAGGTTACCATCAAATGGGAAAAGAAGCATAAACTTTGGTCCACTGTCACACAAAAGAGTGGTTACAGTTAATAATATTGTGTCATAAAATGAAAGATTGCTAGAAGGGAGAATTTTTAATGTTCTCATCACAAATAATAATTAATGGTTGAGAAGATGGATAAACTACATATACTGAGTTGATCAATATACAATATATATGTGAATCAAAACTGCATATAGTATCTCACAGAAATGTACAGCTATTATCTGTCATTTCAAAAAGTTGCTTTTTCTTATCTTTTCTCTATTTTTGATACATGTACAATTTTTCCAGTGACAGAGCACATGACATTTACATTTCATTCCATCACAATTATTTTAGCCTTAGGCATATTGTTAAATATATTCAATCTTCATTTTCTTAACTTTTCTGATAGTTTTTCACTTCTTTCCTAGCTAAAATTCATTTGTCTAGTATTTTACTGAATTATGGCTCAAAGTATTCTTACATGGTCAAAACTATTTTCAGCAGGCTTTTTTTTTTTTCTGGAATGACAATTTGCTGTTTCAATAAAATGTCCAGTTCATCAGGGTGCATCCCTGAAATCCCAGCTACTCAAGAAGCTGAGGCAGGAGGATCACAAGTTCAAGATCAGGCTCTGCAATTTAGGAAGGCTCTACAATTCAGCAAGACCTTGTCTCAAAATAAAAAGTAAAAAGACTTTAGAAGTAGCTCAGTGAGAGAGCATCCCTGGGTTCAATCCCTGGTACCAGGAGGGGAAAAGTAATTTTCAATTCATCCAATTTCCTCATAAGTAATATGAAGATGTTGTTGACTAATCTTCAGATTAATTGAATTTTGCTGGAAGGAAATAGGTCTAATGATGACTTTACCCCTTAAAGTGAATTTGTCTTTGCATTTCTTTCATTGTTGGCATGTGCCTTAATGTTGACCATTTTGAGTCAGTTTTTCTACACTTATGGTCCATCATAACAACATGTTTTGTAAGTTTTTTTTCTTGAAGTATACAAGCTATATCTTTGCATATGCTTACATACTTTAAACATGGCATAATTAAATAACATTATGGTGTTTTCCTCTACGCAACACAACTATGCTTATGTTGGATATAATTTTATGCATTTCTGATCATTATAGATTTTTTCTTTTCTTCCTTTGTTTCTGTTTCCCTTATTTATTTTTTTACTGATATTGCAATTTTTCATGCTCTTAAATCCTTGTTCATTTTATTTTATACTGATTATTGTTCTCATTTTCATTCCAATTTTAACACTTTTGTTTCATCTCATCCTATGACTCAGCATCACTTTCTGAGGTTTTGCAATTCTGGTGCTTGGTTTTCTTCGAAGACTTGACTGCTTAATTTCTTTAAAACAAAACAAAGCTTGGTGAAAATCTAGCTTAGAATGCTCACCTGCTTTCTCAGAACAGGAAATTATGGGGAAGATTTTTGTCTTCTTTAAAACAGCTTTTTTTTTCTAGCTTCTTTTTTTATTAAGAAATTTAGATGTTGTACGACGAAAAATGCATCCAAAGTAACATTATGATATCATATATTCTTAAATCAGATCTACCCCCTGGATCCCTCCCTCATCTCCCTCCCTTTCCCCTCTCCCACCTGCCCCTCCCCTGTCTTTCTGGCTACAGGTCGTGATTGCTCTAGATTATGTGTTGCTATGCCTTTTCTGGGTCTAATACATGAGGCTGAATATCTTTCATACAGGCCTGCATTTAGCTCCAGCCTCCACAAATGAGTGAAAACATTCTACCCTTGACTCTCTGGGTTTGGCTACCTTTACTCAGTATGATTTTTTTTTCCATTGCCATCCATTTACCTTCAAAGCATGCAGTATCATTGTTTTTAATTGCTAAGTAGAAATCCGTGGTATGTAATTGCTAAGTAGAATTCTGTTGTGTGTGTGTGTGTGTGTGTGTGTGTGTGTGTGTGTATACATATATATCTCACAGTTTTTGGATCCATTAATCCAGTGAGGGGCATCTGGGATGGTTCCATAATTTAGATATTGTAAACTGAGCTACCATGAACATGGATTTTGCTGTGTCAGTGTAATGTGCTGATTCTACTCGTCTGGAAAAATCCCCAGAAGAGGGATAGCTGAATCATATGGTGAGTCCATCCCTAGTATTTTGAGGATTCTCCACACTGCTTTCCAGAGGGGCTGTGCCAGACTGCAGTTCCACCAACAGTGTGCTAGTGTGCCTATCTCTCCCCAACAATTCCAGCATCTGTTATTGTTTATATTCTTCATTTTTGCCAATTTGACTGGAGTGAGGTGAAATCCTCATGTAGCTTTGATTTGCATTTCTCTGATTGCTAGTTGTTTAGAACACTTTCTAAAGTAATTGTTGGCTTGCTTGATGTCTTCTACTGAGAAGTTTCTGTTTAGCTCTTTGACCCATTTATTGATTGGGTTGTTAGTGTTTTTGAGGTTGAGATTTTTGAGGACCTTTTTAGTTCTGGATATTAGTCCCCTGTCAGTATAATCATAGGCCACGATTCCCTCCCATTCTGTAGGAAGTCTCTTGAACATTTTGATCATTTCTTTAGCTGTGCAATAGCTTTTTAGCTTTATGACATCCCACTCACTGATTTTGGACTTTACTTCTTTCACTTTAGAAGACGTGTTGATAAAGTCTTTGCTTACTCACAAATGGTGGAGTGTTGGTCCTAACTTTTCTTCCAGCAGTTACATGGTAGCTGGCTTAATTCCTATTTCCTTGATCCATTTTTTATTTGATTTTGTGCAAGGTGAAAGATGGACTCATTTCAACTTTCTGCAGGTGGCTGTCCAGTTTCTCCGGCACCATTTGTTGAATAGGTTATTATTCCTCCGTGTTATATTTTGTACCTTTTTGTCAAAGATCAGATGTTTAAAGATTTGTGGGTTTGTTTCAGGGTCTACTATTCTATCCCGCTGTTCATCTAACTCATTATTGTATGTTTGTGTTGACGCTGTCTTGCTGCTTGTCTTAATTCTCTTCTTTGAAAGTCCTCTGTTCCCTGACTAGCCCTTTCCAGTGGAATCCCAGGTTGTGTATGGAAAGAACACAAAGGTCACCTTCCAGGCCTCACTAAACAAAGCTGCTTTTGATTTGTGAGGGAAACATCTTGCAGATTTGATTCTGGCGTATCTTTTTGTAGCTGTGCCTCCTCTTTTCCTATTATTTGTGCTCAGAAGTGCTTTTCCTGCTGGCTCTTAGCACAGCGATTTCCACCACAGTTATTTTCCAGAAGAGGTTTAGTATTTTCTCTTTGTGATTGTGTCCTTAACATCAGGAAGTTTGTTTTGATGATATATTCTGAGATCTGCCACCCCTTGGCCCCTTCTCCATTCTTCATGTTTTTAATTCACTTTACTTCTTCCTGTCTATTGTTTTACCTTATCCAGCTGTTGGTAGTCAGCTTTATTCTTATTTTGAAGACAAAATTTTATCTTTCTTCTAGTTTTATTTAAAATGATTAATAGTTTTTCCTTAATTCCTGGAAGGTTAGGGGTCAGATGATCATTTACACAGCTATCTGCTTTCTGGAACTCCCCATGCTGTTATTGTTCATGTGGGAGAAAAGGTTAACCAGGGACAATTGGGAATATAAAGAAACAAAACTTTTTTTTTTCTGTTTTATCTGAATTCCTCTAAAGATACTAAGCACTGATACAGATATCAAACTTTATTTGGGTTTTTTTGGCTTTTTTGCTATAATCAAGAATAAAAACACAATGTTCTTGAGGAATCAAATGCTTATTTGAAAGGAAGACATTAAATGCAAAACCTATTTTTTAAATAGCATTTTCCCCTACTAAGTAAACAGTTACAATGAAAATCAAATTTGACAAGTTTAAATGTTGATTTTATTTTATTGAGACATTTATCCTACTGTAATAAAGAAAGAAAAATGAACAATAATTCCTATACTCTGTATTTTGGTGCACCTTATTGATTTTTTTTTGTATGCCTCTTCCCTTCCGTTCCCAGTCTCTAGTGATCACTCTTACATTCAGTTTTTCTACAAGATTGACATATTAGTTTCCACAAATGACTGAGAACATGTGGTAATTATATTTCTGTGTCTGATTCATTTCACTCAACTTAACGACATCCGGTTCCCTCCATGTTCCTACAAATGACACGGGTTCTTTCTGTTTTTTGGGCTAATACGCCCTCTTTTCTTTGTCCATTTATTCACTTAAGAGCACCTTAATTGACTCTATTTCGTCTACTGTGAATGAAGATGCAATAAATATGGGAGTGCAAGAGCCCTTTGGTGTAAAAGTTTCATCTCTTTATGGATGTATAACCAGTAGTGGAATTACATGATCATACAATAATCCTATTTGGGGTGTGTTGAGAAATCTTCACTATTTTCTCTAATGGCTCTACTAAAGAGTTCTCTTTTCTCCATATCCACAGCAAGTTTTGCTATTTTTTTTCTTTTGATGATTGCTAATCTACCTTCAGTGAAATATCTTATGGTTTTTGTTTGCCTTTCTCTGATGATTAGTGTTGTTGAGCAGTGTGTGTGTGTGTGTGTGTGTGTGTGTATGTGTGTGAGCTTGTTCATCATACTCATGGCTTCTTTTTAGAACTGGTTAGGTCGGTAGTCCAGCTTTAACTTTATATTCACTTTTTTATTGGTATATGTTAGTTATACAGAGTGGTTATTATCACTGTGGTACCCGAGGACATACAAACACCATAATTTAATTAATTTTACTCCCCAACGCTTCTTATCTCATCTCTCCTCCCCATCCCCTTCTTCCATAATATCTGTTTTATTTCTGCTTTCATGTTGACCTTTTTTTCTTTCCTCAGTTTTTTCCACTAGCTTCCATATTTGAGAAAGAACACCAGGGACTTGTCTATTTGAGTCTTCACTTGTTTCACTTCATGCAATTCTATCCAGTTCCATTCATTTTTCTGCAAGAAAAAAAAACCTTAATTCTTCTGTATACCCAAATAAAATGCCATAGTGGATACGATAGACTTTTTTACTTACTTGTCTGTTGACAGATACCTAGATAATCTCATAACTAGATCGTTATGAATTGTGTTCCAATAGACATAAGTATTCATTTCTCTCTTAAATAAGATGACTTTAAATCTTTTGGGTAAATAAAAAAAGGTTGATAGATGGTCATTTTATTTTTAGCCTTTTCATGAACCACCTTCTGATTTCTGTAGTGGATGTACTAATTTGTATTCCCAATAGCAGAGCATGACTTCTTTACCCCCACGTTCTTGCTAGCATTATTTGTCATTTGTACTCTCAATGATTGTCATTCTGATTGCAGGGAGACAGAATAGCAGTGCAATTTTGACTTGTTTTTCCCTGATGGGTAGAGATGTTGAAAACTGTTTCATATAATTGTTGAGCCATTTACTTATTTTCAAAAATGACCATTCAGTTCATTTGTCCATTAATTAAATTCATCACTTGTTCTTTAGTGTTGAGATTTTATCTTCTTTTTTTAATTTTTTCTCTTGTTAGTCATATGCAACCCCAGGATACACCCTGACATTGTCACAAAGGCACGGAATTAAACCCTCTCCAAATCAATCCCCAGCATTCCCCCCTCCCTGCTGTCTGCTCCCCTCTCTTTACTACATCAGTCTCTCTTCAATCTATTAATAGTTTATTTTCTTTTTTTTAATTGGTGCCCCATGGATACACCCAGTATCAGAATCCTCCATGTCACATACGTCCATGCTCATAAGAAATTTTGGACAGATTTATTTCAGTGTTCTTCCCTTTTCCTGCCCCTTCTTCCTCCTCAACCCTCTTCATCTACTCTACTGTTCTTTAATCTATTTAATGAAATTCCCTTTTCCCTTTTTTTCTTTTTCTTTGTTATTTTTGTTTGTTTTTTTTTAATCCCTACCCCATCATTTTGGATTAGCTTTTGAGTATAGAGAAAACATTTAAACTTTGACTTCTAGAAATTATTTCCATTAACATCATAGTCTCCACTTCAATTCATTTATCAGCAAATGCCACAATATCATCCTTGTAAAGGGCTGAGTAATATTCCATGATGTATATATTTCACATTGTCTTTATCCATTCATCTGTTGAAGGGAACCTAAGTTGATTTCAGGGAATGGCAACGTGAATTGTGCTGCTATTAACATTGATGTGGTTGTATCATCTTAGTATGATGATTAAAAATGTTTGGATATTTAATGAATAGACCGAATAGTGGGATAACTAGGACATATGGTGATTCTTTTTCTTTTATTCTTTGTGGAGTATCTGTACTGCTTTCCAGTGGTTCCATTAATTTACATTCCCACCAACAATATATGTGTGTACCTTTTCCCCATATCCTTGCCAACATTTGTTTTTATTTGTATTCTTGATAATTCTATTTGTTTGGGGGTGAGATGAAACCTCAGTGTAGTTTTGATTTTGCATTTCATAATTGCTAGAGATGTTGAACATTTGTTCATGTGTGTTGGCCGTTTTTATTTCTTCTTTTGAGAAATGTCTGTTCATTTGCTCATTTATTTATTGTTTGTTTGCTTGCTTGTTTGGGTGTTTTTTGAGTTCTTTGTATATACTGGATATTAATGCCCTGAGGAGCAGGTGTCAAAGATCTTCTCCTATTATGTAGGCTTTCTTTTCATTCTCTTGTTTCATTTGTTGAACAGAAGCTTTTTAATTTATTATCATCGTATTTACAGACTTTTTAATTTTATTCCTTACGCGTTAGGAGTCTTGTTAAGGAAGTTAGTTCCTGTGCTAAGATGTTAGAGAGTCGGGTCTACATTTTCTTCTGCCAGTTGCCAGGGTCCTGGTCTAATTCCTAATTTTTTGATCCAATCTGAGTTGACTTTTGTTCAGGGTGAGAGAGATGGGTTAGAATTGATTTTTCCACATATCAATTTCCAAATTTCCAGAGCTGTTTGTTAAAAAGACTTTGTTTTCTGCAGCATATGTTTTTGGCACCTTTGTCTAGTATCTCTGTATCCTCTATTCCGTTGGTGTTCATACCAGTTTTGGTCCCAGTCCCATGCTGTTTTTGTTACTATAGCTCTTTAGTATAATTTGAGGTCCAGTAATGAGATGTGTCATGTTTTGCTTTTCTTGCTAAGATTGCTTTGGTTATAAATTTCATAACTGCTCCTTTCTAGTTCCATGAAGAATGTCATTAAAAGTTTTTCCAGGGATTTAGAATCAACACACTACAGTGACACAGCAAAACTGATGTTCATAGCAGCTCAGTTTACAATAGCTAAATTATTGTAACAACCCAGGTTTCCCTCACCGGATGAATGGATCCAAAAACTGTGGTACATATATACCATGGAGTTTTACTCAGCAATTAAAAAGAATGATATTACAGCCTTTGAAGGTAAATGGATGGCTATGGAAGAAATTATGCTAAGTGAAATAAGCATAATACAGAGAACCAAAGGTCAAATGACTTCACTCATCTGTGGAGGCTGGAACTAGACCCTAGCCATTGAGAAAGGAGGTCTTTTATCATGTTTTGAATCTGGATGTGGTGTAATGTCATACAACCTAAGGCATTTATAGAGATGTATTGGGAAGGGGGGGGATAAGGGTGAGTATTGGAGGGGGCTCTTGAGGGTAAATCTAATTTTCAGAATTTGTATATATATATAATATTATTTCATTAGAAGCTTGTTTGATTGTTCAACAAATAAATTTCTGAATAAAAAATAAAATAAATAAGATAAAAAAATGGGGATTTTATTGGATCTATATAGTCTTTTTGATAGCTACACCATTTTGACAACATTAATTCTGCATATCCAAGGACATGGGAGATATTCCATCTTCTAAGATATTCAATTACTTTCTTTAGAGTTTTATAGTCTTCATTACAGATGTCACTCACTTGTTTTGTTTGATTTTTTTTATTTCAAATTTTTGGGCTGTTGTTAATGGGATAATTTTCCTAATTTCTTTTTCAGCAGATTCATCTTTGGAATATAGGAGCACATGACCTGTGAGTGCTGGTCTTATTCAGTATTGTGCTCAATTCATTCATGAGTTCTAGAAGACTTCTGGTGAAGTTTTTTTGGGTCACCTAACTGTAGAATCAAGTCATCATAAACAAAAATAATTTGAGCTTTCTGTTTTTAATACCTTAATTTTCTTTCTCTTGCTTGATTCCTCTGGATTTTCAAGGATAGGAGTGGTAGAAGTGGATATCTTGGACTTCTTTCTTCATTTAGGGAAAATATTTTCAGTTTTTCTCCATTCTGCATAATGTCTACCTTGGGTTTGTCACATGTAGCCTTTATGATATTGAGGAAAATCAGCTGGAATTTTGAGATTAAGAACATGAATTAATTTCTGGGTTCTTTATTATATCTCATCTGTCTATATGTTTTTAAACCAGAATCATACTATTTTAGTTATTATACATTTGTAATATGCTTTGAAGCCAGATATTGTGATGTTTCCAGCATTGCTTTTATTTGTCTATTTGTTTTGTTTTGTTTCATCCCCCTCAGGGTCACGTTGGCTATTCTGTATCTTTTGTGACTCCATATAAATTTTTGAAATTTTTTTTTTCTATTTCTGTGAAAGGAGCCATTGGTATTTTGATGGAAATTACATTTAATGTTTAAATAACCTTGGGTAGTATAGTCTTTTTAAAACTATTGATTCTTGTGATCCAGGAATATGGGATATTTACCAATTTTATTATATAATTTCTTTCATGAGTGTTTTGTCATTTTTATTGTAGATATCTTTGATTTGCTTGGTTAAAATTATTGCTAAATATTTTATAGCTATTGTAAACAAAATTTTTTGCTATGTTAATTTTTTCAACAAGTTCATTATTGGTGTATAAAATGCTACTATTTTCTGTATGTTGATTTTATATTCTGTAAATTTACTAAATTTGTTTATAACTTCTAAGAAGTGTTGATAGAGTATTTAATTTTTTCTACATAGAATCATGTCATTTATACATATGAATATTTGAACTTCATTCTTTCCAATTCAAATGCACTTTGTTTATTTTTCTTCCTAAGATATCTAGTACTACATTATATGAGAGTGGTTTTGAACCTGATATTACATGAAAGCCTTTCATCTTTTCCCTTTTCTGTATGATATTAGCTATGGGTTTTTCATGTGTAGTCTTTAGTATCTTGAGGTATGTTTCTCCTAGCAAATTCACTGACAGTCTCTCTCATAAAATGATGTTGATTCTTATCAGATGCTTTTTCTATATCTACAGAGAAGATCATATGGATTTTGTGGCTCGGCAGTTAACAGTCCTAGAGCTAAAGAGCGTGAATGGACTCTTCCTCTGTTCTCTAGGGACAAACTTCAGTGAAGCAGCAGATTTTTTCAGTAGAAGCAATGGTTGAAGCCATAATCTAGGGAGAGGACCTTGCATAGATCCTGCCAGGTAAGTGCAGATTTTGGCATAGGATGGGGCCTCTGTTTGCCATATGTGTTGCTGGAACTCAGGAGCTTGTCTGGCAATTTTACCAGCTCCTGATGAAGAGTTGCACATAAAGCCATGATTTTACAACAGTGACTATAAATCTCAACTGTGGACTTGAAAACATGTCTTCCTAGGCCCTGACAGATGAATTGAGGTGTTAGGGATTGCAGCCACTGATATTCCTTTCCTGGAGGTGTAAATTTGGCCTGGGAGTTTGTCTGGATCTAGATGAACAGAAAGAGATGAGACCCAGAAACCTCAATCGTGCCTATAGTCCCAAATTTATGTACTGGAGAGGACATATTCCCTAATACCATGAGGCAGGAACACATGGGACCCTGGCTTGTAAGTAGTGCAGCTAGTAGTCATACCCTGAGGGAGGTATACATCCGCCCAAGTATCTGGACAGTGTCAGCCATCTATATACCAATCCCTAAGCTAAGATGGAATAGAGGCAGGGCTGTTGTGGTTGTTTGAGTTCTGAGGATTGTGGGGCATCCCAAGTGAGGAGTCATTTGTAGACCAGCAAGCTCCCCAAACTCGATTTAAATATTCTAAGTATATAGAATTCTTTTGTAATTATGACTGTCAATCTGCTAGTACAATCAGGGAGGGTTGCTGGTACTTTCTTGCTTACAGCTTTTTGTGGAGTTGGGTCTCCTGATTCCAAGTTGTGGAGCCAACCAGGGTTGTATTTGTGAATAGCTTCATTACTTTCTCTAGGACGCCTTTCTGACTTTCCATACAGTTTAGGATTCACATCTTTGCTCGTTTCCAGAATTCTCCCTCTCCTTGTCCTCAAAGTTTGGTTTCTCCTTTGTTGTCCTGACTCTTGTTAATGACAGAATTGCATGCAGGCCACCTATATACTGGCATCTTGGTTCCCCTCTTCTAGTAGTTAATACTTTTAACTTGATCACAATGTAGCATGGAAACTCTTACAATTGAAGACTACATACCCTCTTTGTCTATTTAAATAACTGCACCTATGAGTAATGAATAAATTGTTTGCTCAAGAGGTTAAGTTGTACCTGCATCTTTGCACCTGCAATTTGGTGACCTTTGAAATTAATGATGTTTTCATTCATGTATCTACCTTATAAGCTTATGAAATGGTAGTTTTTATCTAAACTTCTCAAACATTATCTTAGTATTTTCAAGGTAAACTTGAAGACAAGCAATACATATGCCAATGATTTGATTTTTTAAAGTTCGTTTTGTTGCTTGTTTGTGAACTAAAAACATGACATTTACCCGAACAATCCTTATAAATAAATAAAAAATAAAACTTAGAGATCATTTTAAAAGTCTCACACATAATTATTGTATGAAAGGAAATGCTATCTCAAAGAATAATAACATATCTCCTGAATCTTATAAATTAGATCTGTTTTTTTATTTTACATGTCTCATAGTAGGTTTAAAGATTGTACTTAAAAAATGTTTTTCATGCAGCCTGAATGGTCACCTCATGAGAGAGAAGAATAATTGGGGAACCTGGAACCTTGAGACTTTTTATCAAGTGATGTTTAAGTTCAGGTCCTGGTAATTTGAAATGAGTCAAAAGACAAATCACTTAACCTTAGATGAAAAGTAATGGTTGGAAATGAATTAACTCCCTAAATATTTAATTACTTATAGATACAAAAGTCAGTGGTCAAGACCATAAGTAATCTTCCAATACACTATTGCCCAGCAGGGCATTTCCTAACTGAAAATCTTTGATTTTTTTAGGAAATATCTAGAAGAAGGTACTTTGTTGGAAAATAGAAACTTAAATATCAATCCTACTTTCCCTGAGAATAATCAAATCTATGGTCTCTATTTTGTCTCAAATTAATTTTTCACCATTGCTGTTTAGTAGATGCTGAAATCCATTCAACAGAAAATTAGTTTGTTGAGACCTTGAGAACTTTGGAAAAAAATAGCCAACCAGAACTGATCAAATGTATTGTCTTCCATGGGCCCAGATAGACTGGATTGTGCATTTCCTGTGTCTGTTATTCTCCTTAAGAAGTTGAGCTTACAAATGAGGGGAAAATAGCTTCATCACATGTAGTTCTGTGACCAGTCCTGTGTCCGAATTTGCCAGGCCTGTAGCTCCTGACCAAGACTTATGTTTCCACAATTATACATGGGTGGTTTGCTGTTGTACAAATTGAACAAGCTCATAATAAAAATTGCCCATGAGATGTGGACCAGGGAGTTGGTGAAAATTTCATTCACTGGGTTGTTCTTTTTCTCAGTACCCTCGGGGAAAATGCTTCTAGACTGTCCCAGATTGGTTGTGTTTCCCTTGAGCTACAAGTGCATTTCTGTATTATTGATATTATGAGTGTCATGATTCAATCTTTTTTGCTGTTCCTGTTCATTGCCAAAAAAGTTTAAAGCTAGTATCATGAGCAACCTTTGAGTAGAGAATAGCGTGTTGACATGTTTTTTATTTATTCTCCATCATATTCCCCTGCATCTATTTTCTTCTTGCTCATTATCTATATTTATTTGTTTACCTAGAAAATCAGTTATCTATTTAAAACTGACCAAAGATGCATTAACTGACTTATTAGCAAAATAATGGAATGAATAAGAATCTACTGTGAAGAAAGGTGCTTGTTCCTTTGATATTTTCCTGCTTATTCCTGAAAAGTAAAGTGCTTGTGTGTGTGTGTGTGTGTGTGTGTGTGTGTTTCAAACTATATTGCAGATGCAATGGTTACTGACACACTACTTCCTTCCTAACAGAACTTGATTTTCTTACGGTATCAAGCAGAGATCCTTTATTGTTAAATGAAATGGACAAAACTCCTTGGTTTTAGAATGATCGTCACCAATTTCTCATGGAAGAGATAAGGAACAATTCTGTTAAGGATTAACGGAAAGATAATTTCACAAAAGGAAGGCTGCATGTGGAAGTTCTGACATTGCCTTAGCTTGCATCTCTGCTTGAGAATGAAGATTTTTTATTTTGACCTGCCCCAGACTTCTTGTAATAATGAGATAACCAACCTGAGACTAAAAAGACCAAATTCCAAAGGTTATACAATAGAAAGATGGAAAAATCTTGTTTTCTTTATGATCCTACTAAACAGTTGAATCCAGAATTTTCACTCCCAAATTATTACACAGAAAAAATATATTTTTCACAGTACATTTAATTTTAATGTTACTTAATTTTTTAAAATTTATTGAGGAGTTGTGTTGCTGCACATTCATAAATGGGTATGTGCTAACAATATGATTTGCCCCTGATCCTAATCTCTTGACTCTTCTATATTTCCCCCTATAAAAGATATAAATGTAATTGTGCATTTTCTAGAAATAAATGATTGCATAATATTACTTGACTGCTCAGGGGAATAAAGAGTAAGGTTCATTGTTAATTCCCTCACGGGATCCCTCCCTGTAATCCATTCTTCTCCCCTCTCTCCAACCTTTTCCCTCCCCCTACACCTACATACCTCTGGTTCCCCTAGATTATGTGTTGCTTTGACTCTGGTGAGTAAAGTACATGAGCTTAATCTTTCACCCAAGCCTAGGTTTTGCTCTAGACTCCACAAATGTGGAAAAACATTTGACTCTTGAGTCTCTAGGTTTGGTGAATTTCACTCCATTTAATTTCTTCCATTGCCATCCATTTACATTCAAAGGTCATAATAACATTGTCTCTAATAGCTGAGTAAAACTCAGTTTTAGTCACAGTTTTGGATCCATTTATCCAGGGAAGGGCATCTGGGTTGATTCCATAATTTAGCTATTATAAGTTGAGCTGCTATGAACATTTATTTTTCTGTGTCACTCTAATGTTCTGATTCTAGCTCTTCTGGGAAAATACCCAGAAGAGGAATAACTGGGTCATGCAATGGACACATACCTATTATTTTGAGGATTCTGAACACTGTTCCAGAGTGGCTATACCAGTCTACAGTTCCACCAACAGTGTGCTAGTGTTCCTATTTCCCCGCAAGTGTTCCAGCATCTGTTTTTGTTTACATTCTTCCACTTTCCCAATCTGACTGGAGTGAAGTGAAATCTCAATGTAGTTTTGATTTGCATTTCCCTGATTACTAGTGACTTAGAACATTTTCTCATGTATTAATTGGCTTGTTTGATTTCCTCTGTTGAAAAGTTTCTGTTCTCTTTGGCCCGTTTATTGATTGGATTGTTTATGTTTTTGATAATAAGTTTTCTGAGTGCTTTCTAAATTTTGGATATTAGTCCTGTTTTGGAAGAATTACAGGCCATGATTATCTTTCATTCTACAGGATGTCTCTTGACAGTTTTGACCAATTCCTTGTCTGAGCAAAGGCTTTTTAATTTAATCACATTTCACTCATTGATTCTTAACATTAGTTCTTTCACTCTGGGAGTCTTGTTCAGAAAGTAATTGCCTACTCCCACATGGTTGCCTACTCCCACCCAATTTTTCTTCTAGCAATTTTAAGGTAGCTGATTTAATTCTTAGTTCTTTGATCCATTTCAATTGGATTTTTGTGCAAGATGAGGGACAAGGATCTAATTTCAACTTTCTGCAAGTTGCTGTCCAGTTTGTCCAGCACTATTTATTGAATAGGCTGTCATCTCACCATGTAATATTTTGACCCCCTTTGTCAAATATCAGATGTTTAAACACTTGTGGGTTTGCCCCAGAATCTTCTATTATATTCCATTGGTGTTTATGTCTATTTTGAAAACAATACTATGCTGTTTTTTTTTGTTTTTTTTTTACTATGGATTTATCGGATAATTTTAGATCTGGTATTTCAAAACTACCTATTTTGTCTTTCTTGCTTAATAACATTTTGGCTATTCTGCATTTCTTGTTATTCCAAATCAACTTAAGAAGTGCTTATATCTATAAAGAATGACATTGGTACATTGAAGGGGAGTTCACTGAATATGTATAGCACTTTTGGCAGAATGGCAATTTTAGTTATATTAATTCTGCCTAACCAAGAACATGAAACATCATGACATCTTTTCAGGTATTATTCAATTTCATTATTCAATTGGATAATTTTCATTGTAGAGGTTTTTTATTTATTTGTTTAGATTAATTCCCAAGTATTTTATTCTTTTTGAGGATATCGTGAATGGGACAGATTTCCAGATTTATTCCTCTGCCCTATTATTGTTAGTGTTTAGGAAAGCTATTGATTTATGGGTGTTGATTTTATATCTTGCCACTTTGCTAAATCTATTTATAAGCTCAAGCACTTTTCAGATGGAGGTTTTTTGGATCTTCCAGATATAGGATTATGTTGTCCAAAAAAAGGGGGATAGTTTAACTTCTTTTTTATTTCCATTATCCCTTTGATTTCCTTCTATTGCCTGATTGCTTTGGCTAGGGTCTAGAAGATTATACTGAATAAAAATGGTGATAGTGGCAGCTTTGTCTTGTTCCTTAGTTCAGTGGAAATGTTTTCAGCTTTTCTCCATTTGTATTATATTAGCTGTGGGTTTGTCAAATATGACTTTCAAATAGTTAAGATTCATTCTTTTGATCTCTATCTTCTCTAGAGTTTTGATCATAAATAGGTGCGGGTTTTCACTGAAGGCTTTTTCTGTATCATGATGATACAGAGATGATCATATGGCTTTTGTCCTTAATTCTGTTTAAATGATGAATCATATCTATTAATTTGTGTATGTTGAACCAGCCTTGCATGCCTGGAATGAAATCCTCCTGACTGTAATGAATTATCTTGTTAATGTGTTTTTAATGAGGTTTGCTAGAAATTTATTGAGGATGCTTGCATCTATGTTCATCAAGGATGTTTATTGTTTTCTTTCTTTTTTTTTTTTGTATGTCTTTGTTGGTATCATGGTTATGATTGCCTCAAAAAAAAAATTGTTGGGAGAGTTCCCTCCTTTTCAATTTCTTAGAATAGCTTATTAGAAGAGGTATAAGTTTCTCCTTATAGGTGCGGTAAAAGGCAGCAGGGAATCCATCAGATCCTGTGGTTTTCTTCTTTAGAAGGCTTTTCATTGCTATATTGATATCAGTGCCTGTTAATGGGATGTTTAGGCTTTCAATATCATCCTGAATAAATTTAGGAATTTTGTATGTATTTATATATTTCTCCAACTCTTCCAGATTATCTGACTTAGAGGAGTATAGTTTTTCAAAGTACGTTCTTGTACTTCATTGGATTTCCATGGGGTCAGTGTTGATTGCTTCCTTTTCATTGGTGATTTTCTTGAATTGCCTCATTTGCCTCCTTTTATTGAGAATGGCTAGAGGTGATTCTATTTTATTTATTTAGTTTTTTAAAGAGCCAATGATTTGTTTTGTTTATTCTTTTTATTGTTTTTGTTTTGTTTTGTTTTGTTTCATTTTGAATATCATCAATTTCAGCTCTGACCTTCATGATTTTCTATCTTCTGCTGTCTCTGGCCTTAGATTGTTCTTATTTTTGTAGGGATCTGAGGTGCAGCATAAGCTTGTTTGTTTGGGATGTCTCCTTATGTTTAATGTAGGCAATCAGTGCCATAAATTTTCCCCTTAAAAATGCCTTCATGCTATCCCAGAGGTTTCAATATGTTATGTCCTTATTTTCATTCAATTCCAAGAATTTCTGGATTTCTACTCTCATGTCTTCTTGGATCCATTCTTCCTTTAATAAAGTGTTATTCAATCTCCATGTATATGTGTGTTTCTGTTATAATGCTTGCTGTTAATTGTTAGGTTCATGGCATTATGGTCTTAGAGGATACATGGAATAATATTAACTTTTTTATATTTGCTGAGAATTCCTTTGTGAACTAGAATATGATCTGTTTTGGAGAAGGGCCCATGCACTGCTGAGAAGAAGGTAAACTCAGTCAAATTTGCCTGGGATATTCTATAGATCTGTTAAATCCATTTGATTTATGGAGTTGATTAGGCTAGAGATCACCTTATTATTTTTTGCATTGATAGAGGACTATTACAGTCTCCCAGTACTCATGTTGGGCTCTACAAGTGGTTTTATGTTGTGGAGTATTTTTTCCTCATACATGGGAGTGTTGCTGTTTGGAGCACAGATATTTGCTACAGCTATATCTACCTGTTGTATTGTCCCCTGTACTGTGATGTAGTGACCTTCTTTATTTCTTCTGATTAACTTTTTGGATATAAATTTTGCAACACTGGCTTGCTTTTTTGAGCTGTAAGCCCTGGTATTTATTTTTCCATCCTTTCACCTTCAATCTGTAGATGTCTTTGGCTGTAGGGTGGGTCTCCAGTAAATGGCATATTGTTGGATTGTGGTTTTTTATCCAATCTGCCTATCTGTATCTTTTGATTGGTACCTCCAGACCACTAACATTCAGTGTTAGGATAGTTATGTGGTTGTGGTTCATTGTCATAGAGTTTTATTAGCAAGTTCTGTGCTGTCTTGGTTGTCCATTGATAGAAAGTACTTTTATTGAATTTCCTCTGTGTGTGGGTTTTGAGGATTGTTTGTTTGTTCTTCTATCTGGAGTTTATCCTGGAGGATTCTTTGTAATGCTGGTTTTCTGTTCATGAATGCTGCCAGTTTGATCTTATTGTGAAATGTTCCTGTTCCTATTTCCCCATGAAATTTGAAGCTGAGTTTTGCTGGGTATAATATTCTCTACTGCAGGTTGTGGTCATATATACATTGAAAGATCTTCCAGGATCTTCTTGCTTCTAGAATCTGAGCTGAAAATCCAGATGTGTTCCATATTGGTTTGCCTCTGAATGGGATTTGACTTTTCTCTCTTGTAGCTTTTAGTATTCTTTCCTTGATTTCCCTATTATATATTTTGAATATGATGTGTCTCGGAGAGCTTCTTTTTTGCTTTAGGCCTACTGTGTGTCCTATACACTTCCTGGATGAGTATATCTGATTTTGTTCTAACATGGGCAATTTTCTTTAACTATTTTGTTGAGAATGTCCATTATGTCATTCATTTTCATTTCCATTTATTCTTGTATCCTAATTACTCTTAGATTATTTTTTCTGATTCCATGGCAGACATTTTGAATATTTGGATCATGCTCTGTGAAATCTTTTTTATTAGTCTTTGTCATATGCACTCTCAACCTTACTCAGCCTATACTCATTATTAAAACTTATTTATTTAACAATTGTAGTTCTGTTTTCTATAGAAGTTAGTCTATTATTAAATTCTTCCTTTGTCTCACTGATGTGAATGACTCAAGGTTGTATCTGTTATTTCCTTTTTCAATATGTCTCTTTCTTTGATAATAAAGTTTTTCATGTCTTGAGTTTTCTCATATAGTCCCTTCATTGAATCTTCTTGATTTTATTGTTCTTTTTAGTAATCAGATCATTGGTAATTTTTTCTAGGTTTTCACTCTGTTCCCTGTATCTTGACTCCTTAATAGGGGTGTTGTAGGTTTTAAGTGAAAGTTATTTAGGTTGATTCCTCTTTTTTGTCTTTTTGGGGTTTTTTGTTATTTTTTTATTAACAAATTTATTTGCTGAACAATCAAACATGCTTCCAAAGAAACAATATTATATATATATATATATATATATATATATATATATACATGTGTGTGTGTGTATATATATATATACACACACATATATATTCTTAAAAGTAATAGTTTCTTCTGGCTCTTTGAACTTAGGTTCCCTTTTGGGGAAGTTTGGTGGATCTATGGCTGCTTCTTCCTTGCAGGTCAAAGAGTCAAGTTAGACATCACCCATCTGATGTCTACCTTCTTCCACACAGCTTCTTTTGCCTGGAGCTTGGTTTTGCTGCACCTTTTGAATCTAGGCTCCAGGGCATGGACTTGAAATCTGGTAGGGGTGTGGGGGTCTCCTGATGGATTGTTGAAGTACAACAGAAGGTGTGCATCCCTTTGTCCTGGGTTCTTCCAGCATGGGTCTCCCTGTGATGGGACCTGTACCATCAGCTGAGATGGGCCCCATGTTTCTGGATTTATCAGAAATGCACTAAAGCTGGGCATCTCTGAGAGGGGCTCTTAAGGATGACCCAGAAGCTTGCTGGCCTGGAACCGGAGGCCTGAGCCCTTTGGGCAGGTAGGCAGGGCAGCTCCATGCCAGAGTCCTCCTCTAGGGAATGTTACTTAATTTGAATGCACTCCTGGTAGTATATTCTTAAAAGACAGAATAAGAAATGTCTTGCTGTATTTCTTAGTGATTGGTAACAGAAAAAAAAAAGATTACCTCTTATATAATCACATTGCTGAATTTCATCATATTTTCCTAAACAATAAATAGACCAACAACTTTCATTTTCTGTCTTTATTGATATTTGTCAAAGAAATATTTATCAGGAAAATCTTATCACAAAGGTGTTCTAATTTTCTACTTTTTTTTACTTTTAATAAGAATATTATTATAATATATTTTTATTATTATTTCCAGCAGTTAGCAATTACATTGCATATGTTACCAAAATTGGTACTTTGGATATCGATAATATTTGTCTTCCTAAGTTTGTTTATCTAATTTAAATTTAAAATATTCAATGTGAGATCATTTTTCATTTAAAACACAATTTCATTTTATTTGATGAAACAAATGGAATCACTGCTACTATTGAAATAATTGTATATTTGAAATGGGACAATATAAACAGATATAAGAAAAATACCTGTAGAGAATTTCAGAATGTTTCTACATAAATAAGGAGGAATGTAAATTTACAAATGCTAATAACATAATAACCATTGAAAGGTATCAGTGAAGATAGCATAAAATAAAATGCAGAACTATGAATAAGAAAAATGACATTAAACAATGAAACAGAGAGAACATCAGAGTATACATTGTAAATAATATTTGTAAAACATGTATCATTTGCCTAATTTTATGTCAAAATATTACATATTGGTTTCTTTTAATGTTTTTTAAGCAGCCTATCAACTAGTTTATATTTTTATCTTCATTTTACAAATAACAAGACTGAGTGATGGAGAGATTCTCTAACTTAAAATTGCAAAATTAATAATTGAAGACAGGATTGACTTATATGTCCATATAATTGTAAAGTCTATGCTTCTAATGACCCTATTATAATGCTTTCTAATAAATACATGAGTATAGCAGTATATATTCCTATATGGACTATATCTGTATTTTTGTTTAGTATATATTTGTATATACATTTATATCCAAAATTCTATTTTCCCACTAATGCTCCAGAAATTTTAGAACTGAAGTTCAATGTTATTAGAGGAAACATATAATTCAAAATTTTATCATTGTACTTATCAGCGAAATTCTTTAGCCACCATTTTCCATCCTACTCCTCAATTAACGTGGAGCACAGTGATTACGATAATTGAGGATGTAATCATTATAAAAGAAATAACAAGAAGAACCATTTCAGACTAAACAGCTCAAACAAGATTCACAGTAGACACAAATACTTGAATTATAAATAATTTTTATTAGGTCATACATTGGATAAAGAGCAAGCTCACTTAAATTCTCAAAAAAAAGTGAGAATTTTCTATTTATAATAGTACACTGTAGTTTCATATCTTGATATTTATCATTTCACACTATTTTTAACTTTATGTACCTGCCAATTATTCAGAAATATTGTATCAATCTAAAAATGAAAATACTTTTGATCAGATTCAAGTAAATTTCTACCAGCAAAACTCTCTGACACTCTGTTCTCCCATGCAATGCAGAATATTGCTCAATACCACACATATAACTTCTTAGGAGCTAAAAGTGTGACTTTTTACTATGATTTGGTAGCAAAAGATAAAATGCAATTGAGGAAACATGCCACCTCACATATATTTATCAAAATACCATCCCATATTTAGAAGTAATTTGAAAAAAGTTAATACATTTTCTATAATAATAAAAAAAAACATACAGTCAAACCTACATTTTCCAATCTGTTCCACCACAATTTGAAGACTTTATATACCCACCCAGCAAGAACACAACATCTTTACAGGTCAAAAACTTCTGGAAGCTTATAAAGGACCATTTGCCCAATAGCACAAGGTGGCAAACAGACATCAGTCTGTCTTTATTTAAAATTTATATATATTCTATAGCACAGAATTTTTAGTATTAATTTTATTTGCTTATTATATTATGCTAAATGTTATTTATATTAATTACAGAATGTTCTGGGTCACTCACTCCAACTTAATCCCAGTCCTACTCTCTGTGAACCTATTCTGTTGTCATATACCAAGATTCAGACTACATTCTAGGCATGCCCAGGAGACATTCTCTATAATAATTATAAAAGTATTGTCACCAGAGGACAATACTTTTGGAGAGTTGTATGGGGAAAAAGGTTATAGTAAAAAGCTGTCTGAACTGAGGGTTTTCTTAGAAAATAAAATAAGATTAACAGATGACAGATAATTATTTTTTTCTATTTTCACAAGTTTAGAAGCAGCATGCAGGTGAATGTATAAAGCCATTCCACACCTCATGTTCTGTAAGAAGCTAAGAAATTTTGTAGGAGCAATGGAAATTTAGCACCAGAAAGTAAAGATATAAGTAATTATATAAGAATAATCCGATTCAAGTATGTGTTGTCTTCTTCCATCTGGTCCTCGTATTTATTTACTAATACCACTGATGTTCTCATCTTCATTTCAAAATTCATTTTTGTGACTTTCTATCAGAGCTATTATGAGCCATAGGAGTAAAGCAGTCATTACTTGTGAGGCACAACACATTTTGTCTTAAAATGTGTTGGTGGATTTAAAGTGCCTAACATTTTTATGAGATGAATGTGAACTATTACTAGAAGCTAAGTCTACTTGCTAAAAATGGCCATATGCCAAAATTAATTAAATGTAAATAACTTTGGCAAGCTTCAAAGGATATTGCAAAAGAAGAAATTAGAAAGAATCTGAATATATTCAACTTTTGAAATAAGTGAATAGGAGCCAGTTTTTCAGATATGAATCCACATTTGTCTGCAAGTGTCCTAATAAGTTTTCCTAAAACTAAGCAGAAATATTTTATCATCATACCTTATATAATATTATTTTCAGTGAACATCCTCCAATAGTATAGATTTGCAGTTGTGTTGATTTTGTACAGTGAATCACAGAATAGTAGTCAGTTTTGCATTGCTGTGACAAAATAACCAAGATAATCAATTAAAAGGAGGAAAGGTTTATTTTGATTCATAGTTTCAGAAATTTCAGACCATAGTCACTTGACCCTGTATACTGAGAACATGGTGGCATAGTAATATATCACAGACAGAGTGAAAGGCAGAGAGGGCCTATCTCCCTCATAGAGCCAGACGCAGGAGAAAAAACAGGAATGGGACTGGTATCCCAATATCTTCTTCAAAGGCATATCCCCAATAATGTCATTTTCTTCCACTAGGACCCAAGTTCAAATAAGGGTATAGGCAAAGGTGTATCTTTCATTATTACAATAGATTATGATTTCCTTAAGAGGAGGAACCTTTATGTAGTTGGATTGTATTTAGGATGACATCATTAAAAGCACATAATTTGATATACTAAAAATCCACCCAGCTATATGATCAGTTTACATTGCAGGACGTATGTAACAATGCAGACCAAGTAATGGAAAATCCACCTGCCAATTTAATTTTATGATAATTATGGAGCATTTGCTTATTGAGTGGAATATTTGCCACAACAGGCTGCATAGTTTGTACAGGTATTTTTCTACATTGTTTCTGTGTATGTGTGAGAGAGAGAGATACAGAGTACTGTATAACAATTTTTGAAAGTGAAATGTATAATGTAACTTCAGTGTATTTATTGAAGAATGATGTGTGCGTTCATAATTATTCTAAAATTTATATCTTTGTTATTAAGTAAAATGGCTTCTTATGTGTTTGTGTACTTAGTATTTCACTTTTGCCTGAGAAAAGAAAAATAATGTTAAGCTGAGGCTAGTTATTTTTGCATTAGAAATTGTGATTAAAAAACTTGGTTTACTATTTTTTATTTGATTCACTTATTAATTATATAACCTTTTAAAATTTTGCTTATTTATTTAAAACTAAAAGTGAAGCAAGATAATAACTAAATTAAATTATATTTGTTTGTATTTTTTTAAAGAGAGAGGGACAGCGAGAGAGAAAGAAAGAGAGAATCAGTTTTATTAATTTTTCATTTGACCTTCATTGCTCAGACACTTTGTACATGGTGCTTGGATTTGAACCCGAGTCCTTGTGAATTCCAGTCAAGTGCTGAAACCACTGAGCCACCACCAACCCCTTGTGTGTATTTTTAAAGCATCATAATAGATATTTTTGTTTATACTAAATATAAATTTAATGTGCTAATTTGCATGTTTATAGATATACTAAATAATCTTTGAAAATTTTCTACAACTAATTAATTACTTGTAACTACAAGTAATTAATTAATTATAGCATTAGACACATATATCTAATTTTTAAATGAAAACATTAATTAGATGCATGGAATTTGCCTACATTGTAGGTAGCATATAACCTTAAGAACACTAACCGTCAAATTATAAAATGAAATTGAGAAATGCAGCCTGTACTTTGCCTTACTAACATATTTCCCCCATGTTTTTAATTCATTTTTTATTTCATTGTTTCTTGCAACATATATTTCATATGAAAAAACTTTGTGCCACTAAATCCAGAACTGGCTATCTGTATATACTAGTAATCACTGATTGTTTGGTGAGGAAAGATGTATGCCTTCCCAGAGTTCCAGATTTCACTACCTCAGCAATATCAGTTACTAATTATATTCAACAACAACAAACAAAAGAACATAATTACTCAAATTTCCTAAACAGCACATATAAGTGAAGTAAGTGCAGCTTACCATGCATTTACACAGGCACCATGGGAGAAGAGAAGGTAAAACAGGTACCTTATTTGCTTTCATTTACCTGCTGTGAAGGGGGTTCTTTCTGTCCTTCACTCTCCCCACTATTTAATGTCTATAAAATATCTAGAATGGCCTGCAATCCTGAATACCTAGAATGGCTTGCCAATTCTGACGCACTGAACAGGTCCCCAGAAGTCAAGTCTATACCTGAGGCCTTAGCACCTGGGGCAGCCAGATGGTTCGAGCTACAGCAGATTTTCTTTTCTTCAGCATTTAGAGTTAAGAATAAAATTCCAGTCTCAGTTGGGCTTAGTGTCTCCAACTGGAAGAAAAGCTCTAGATGAGTCCCATGGCTCCATATGGACTGAGAAGTAGGGAAAGATGGTCTGCAGGGAAAGAAGAAAGCAGATGCCTAAGAAGAAACAGACCAGGGAGGAGAAGGAGAGGGTGGGAATAAAGAAAAAGAGGAAGAAAGAGAATTTACAAATTCTGCAAGACTCCCAATTTTCCACTGCATTGCCTGTTCTGCCTTCGATTGGGTTCTCAGACATACACCTACATCCCTAGGAAAAAAACCTCCTTTGTGAGTTTACCTAGGTCACATTAGGTGCTTACACTTTGCAACAGAAAATTTCTAATTTACATGAATAACTACTTTTGTATAGATAGTTCTTAGAAGTGAGTGGATGTGCTGAAATAGAGGAAACACTTAGTAAATGGTTCAAGCCTGTGGCTGCTCACATCAGCTCTCATGCATAGCCAGGTACGTCTGGGACTAAGAGGCACATTCCAGTCCCAAACAGCCCTGGGGAGCGTAGCACAATCTCTGACCAACCCTCGGTTACAGATATCAGGGCTGTAAGATTTCTTGGGGCAGTGGATATACTGGAGTATTTTTTATAAGACTGAAGATTACTGGTCTGTTGACATGCATTTCCTGAAATATTTCTGCTTTTCAGTGTGTGTTTAATATAAAAATCAAAACAATCCCCTGCTCCGTAGACAGAGTCAAAAGAATGTCTTTTATTAAATTACAGTCCTGGGTGAGGTAAGAAAAAGCTTAAGATCAAAATTAAAAGCTCAATGGGTTTCATAAAGGAAAGCATGTACAATAAAGGTGGTTGTAATTAGGTATTTTATCCATTCGTAAACTCAAAAAAAGGTGCATTCCTGACATACCCAATGTGCATCTGGTCTCCTATAATTGGAGAGATTGACAGCAACCTTAAGATATTTTGAAGGATGTCTGACAAAAAGTCAAAGTCAAAATGATGTACTTTTCTATCCTAAGTAGTTAAATGTAGAGGGGAAAATAAATTCCCTCTAGGAAATGCCACACAGTTGAAAGTAGAACACTTCAAAAGTCCAGGAGAATGGCTCAGGGTTTTTAATATAGAGACTGATTAGAAATGTAAGAACTCACTTGTGTTTTTCAAAGGGATAAAAGGATGAGCAAGTGCATAAGGAAATCATTTCCATTCAGG
>PVKS010005282.1:70789-86312 GCA_004027875.1 Aplodontia rufa
CCCCTAATTTCCCACCCTTACCTCTCCCAGCTCCTTCCCAGTACATCTCTATGAATGACTTAAGTTGTGTGTCACTTCACCTTTGCTGGATTTAATACATGACAGTTGACTGCCTTTCACACTGGCCAGGGTCTCGGTCCAGCCTGCTGTGACTAAAAGAACTGTCAAGAACAATTTTAGTGGAAGGAGAGTTTGTTTGGGGGCTCACAGTGTCAGAAGTCACAGTTCCTGGGTAGCAAACTCAATTCTTTGGGGCTCAAGGTAAGGCTGAACATGATAGCAGAAGGGGGTGGTGGAGGGAATCAGCTCCAACACATGATACCAGGAAGCAGAGAGAAAACTCCCTTCATCAAGAACAAAATTTATAACACAAAGGCACAACCCCAGGGCCCCACCTCCTCCAACTTCAACCTACCAGCCTGCAGTTATCACTGATTTAATCCTCAACAAGAGATGAATTCACTCATTGGATTAATGCTCTCCCATGAGCTTTTGAGGGACACCTAATATCCAAACCATAATAAGGGATTATAAAAAAAGAAAAAGTGAGCTCTCAATGAGCAAAATTACAATATTCTCAACAACAAAATAGTTAATTAACATTGCATTATAACTCCAAATGTAAAATAAACACCCATGAATCCATGCCAAAGTCAATAATAACTTAATCAACACATAAATAAATAGGAAAGATAAAACAACTCTCCTAGGCAACAAATTCCAAATGATTTATATCGATATACCTCCCTCACGTAGGTAGAATACCCATTCCATAATACAGGATAAACATAGTGACCTCTTTCCAAAAAAATACAATATGAAATTGGGAAAAAATAAATAGGAACTTTTTACATTAGAGAAACCTGACATGTCTGATAGCATGTACCTTTGATAAAATTTAATGAAAATGGAGCGTACTTTTCTAATTCTTTTAAAACTCATAACTTCAGCCAAATAATGAGAAAAACATCAGGCAAAATATCAACGGATGAGTGCTCAACAATAACCCTGTCCAGACTGCCTCAAAATTTCAAGATCATTAAAAACAAGGAATGTCTAAGAAAATATCACCCTTAAATGGATCCTAGAAAGACATTACAACCACATGAGATGTGGCATCCTGGTACCGAAAAGGAACAGCAGGAAAAACTTAATGAAATTTAAACAAAGTGTAAACTTTAGTTAACAGTATTCCTGGTGGTTAATTTCAGGTGTTCACTTGACTACATCAATGGATACCTACACAGCTTTTAAGTCATTATTTCTGAGGGTGACTGTCAAGGCGTCGCCAAAGGAGCTTGGTGTATGAGTCCATGGACCGAGTGGGTAAGTTCACAGCTCAATGTGGGTGGGCATTATTTGACTGGAGAGCCAGATGAATGAAAGGGAAAAGAAGGGCAAATTTGTGGGCTTTCTCTCCTAGATCTGAGATACCCTTCCTTCTTCCTCTGCCCTCATTCATGAGAACTCCGAGTACTTTGGTCTTTAGACTCTATAACTTACCATAGCAGCAGTCAAGATTCTCAGGCCCTCAGCCTCAAAGGGCTCCTTGTTTCAGAGCCCTTAAACTTGAACTGGACCATACAATAAGCATCCCAGAGTCTTTAGTTCGTAAATGGTCTGTTGAGAACTCTCTTTTTCCATATAATTAATCATGTAAGACAATTCTCCAAATAAATATGCTTGTTAAGGTTGGATGAAAGATATCCCCCAAAAGTTCAATATGTGAGGTAGCGCAAGTTGAGATTAAATGCTTGGGTTACAAGGGCCTTTACCCAATCCCTAACAGGGCATTAACTGGCAACAGATGGCAAGTAGAGGATGGCTGGAGTAGGTGGGTCATTGGGGTGCACCTTTGAGTGTATATTTTGTATCTGATGTGGAATCTGTTTCCTGGCTCTGCCTTGAGCTGCTTCTGTCTGCCACACTCTTCTGCCATGATGTTCAGCCTCACCTCAAGCCCCAAGAAATAGAGCCAGCCGCCTACAGACTAAGAACTCTGAATCCATGAACCCTAAAATAAACTTTCCCTCCTAAAATTGATTTTTGTCAGGTCTTTTAATCACAACAGTGAAAAAGCTGACTAAAGCAGGAATTAGTACTGAGAACTGCGGTCATTGCTGTGAGTAACCTGACCATGTGGATGAGAAGCTTTTCAAGCTTTTTGGAGTTTGTGGGAGGAATTTTGGAAAGTCTAGCAATGCAAGCTGGAAAAGCTTAAGAATTTTTTAAGTGATTCCAGTGGGAGCTCAGAAGCCCAGAGTGCCACAAGGGTTCAGAGGAAGAGGATCTGTTGTAAACTGGACTGAAGGCCATCTGTGTTAAGTTTTGGCTAAGGAGTTGTCTGCATTTTCCCTGTGTCCTGAGACTTTCGGTAAGGCTGATTTTTTTTTTTTTAAGATAGAGAGGGGAGAGAGAAAGAGAAAATCAATTTTTTGTTCCCCTGACCTTTGTTTCTCCAACACTTAGTTGTGTATGTGGTGCTAGGTTTCTTGCGCATGCCAGGCAAGTGCTCTAACAGCTGAGCCATCACTTCAGCCCCTGTGAGGCTGATTTTAAAGGCCACGGACTTCTTAACATGGTGGAAGAAATTTGTAGGCATCTAAGTGTACAAGTGGTAACACTGATATTACTGGCAGTTTTTAGCCAAGTTTATTACAATAATCAGGAGCAGAAAGCAGAGCAGAAAGATTTGAAAAACTTGGCCTTGAAAGGTGGGAGTAATACTGTGGCTAAGGAAGTTGCAGTTACTAAAGACATTACTGCTACTAAACAAGCGCTGAAGACTTTCTCTAGAGATGATGAGAAAGATGACTGGCGGGCATCTCAGGAACTGGCAAGGCCACATCCATCTCAGGCTATAGAAAGTAAAAGTAAAAATTCCTTTGAGAACAAACCAGTGAGGCACCCTTCTTGCACAAGAGGACCTATGAAGGTTTGTTGTGTGCTCAGGCACCCAGACACCCAGAGACTGCTGTACTTGTTGCCCCTGGAGTCTTGGCTGCTGCTTGAGATGGTGGTAGACCTCAGCAGCAACCATGTGGTGCTGCATATGCAGGACTGAAGGATGTTGGAATTAGGGGGTCATGGGTGCTTCCTCAAAGATTTCAAAGTTAGGCATGGAAAACCAGCCCAAGTGCCCCAAGGTCAGAATCTCTACAGGCAGTCAAGGAGATGGCATTGTGTGGAGATGTGAGGAAGAGGCAGAAACTGCTGAGGAAATGCCAGTACTAAGACATGCAAGTACCATGGAACATTGGCTGAGGTAACATGAAGGAACTGATCAGAGACAAACCAAACAAAAAGCTATGTGGACTGCAACCAGCAAGGCCACAGGGGTGGAGCTACACAAGCCTTTTGTGGAAAACATCACTATGCCCTGTGCTCCAGATGCCTATGTGGACCTGCAAGACTTGTTTGCCCAGCTGGATTTCAGTCTTGCTTTGGTCCCATCCCTGCTTTCTATGCCTTGTATTTTAAAGAGAGAGACAGGATCAATATTACTTAGTTTTTTCATCTGGTTTTCGTTGCTCCAACACTTAGTTGTGTAAGTGGTGCTGGGGTTCGAACCTGGGTCCTCATATGTGCCAGGCAAGCGCAATATTGCTGAGCCACCAATCCAATCCATATGCCCCTATATTTCTGAATGGAAATACTTTCTATGTGTCTTCATATTCTGGACATAGTTAACTTGATTTGATTTTTTACAGGAGCTCATGCTGAGAGTTTGCCTTGAATCTCAGTGGAGACATTGGATTCAAACTTTTGGGCAGTCTTGGAACTTTTGAGACTATGAGGATTCTTGTAAATAAACTACATGTATTTTGCATTGGGAGATTGTCATGAGCTTTTGGGGACTGGGGCAGGGGACTGTTATGGTTTTGGTGCAAGGTGTCCCTGAAAAGCTCAATATGTGAACAATGTAAAGGTTGAGGTGAAATGTTTGGATTAGAAGAGCCTTAACCCAATCCATGAGCTAATACCCTGATAGGGATTAAATACCAACTGAGGGCAGGTAGGGTGAGACTGGAGAAAGTGGGTCACTGGGGGCTAGCTTTTGGGTACATATTTTATATCTGGCATGGAATCTCTCTGCTTCCTGACAGTGCCTTAAGTTGCTTCCTTCCACCATACTGTTCTGCCATGATGTTCAGCCTCACCTCAAGTCCTGAGGAACCGAGTCAGCTGCAGTCACGAAGACGTGAACCCTAATTGAACTAAAATAAACTTTTCCTTCTAAGATTGTTCTTGTCTTTTAGTTATAGCAGCAAAAAAGCTGATTTAAACACCCTTTATCTGTATACATATCCCATTGGTTCTGTCTCTCTATAGAACTAGGACTAAAAGCAGTATGTCTAAATTATCTTATTAATCATAAGAAATGTATCATACTACAGTACGGTGTTAATAATATGGAAAAAATATATGTGGAGTGTATAGGACCTCTCTTAACTATCTTCACAATATATCTGTAAACTTTCAGTATTCTAAAATAAAAAGCTTATTTTTACAATAACCAAACAGTGAGATGTGTTCCCCCTCTATACTGTGAAGTTCCTGAAGGCAAGTACACTGTATGTGTATACTTCAGTCCCCATGTATCAACAGAAATCTAACAAACATATTGGCATTTGGACAAGTTGGTTGAACAAATGAATGAATGGAAGAAAATGCACACTTAATGTGTACCTTAATATGATCAAGGTGACGCTGAATTTAAGGTGTTGTGCCTGGAGTTTCAGGGAAGTTTTTTACAATGAAAACCAGAATTTGGTGAGGGTAATTGGTTTGTATTCTGCTCAAGAAAGAGTAGAGTACATACTAAAGCAGTGTACCCTTGTCATTTCTTTGTCTCTTTTCCATATTACGATGTCATCATGATGCTTTATGAGTTAACTGTCCTAACTTGTCTTCAATTAGCATCTGGTGTTTCTATGGTAGAGCTACTGTGTCCCTCAAATTATTCCATAGATGAGCCAATTTAATTTTTGCTCCAAGGTGCCAACCCATTATATCACTCTCACCCACCTACTTCCTCCCTCTCACCCACCCTTAGCTGATAAACTCTTTTTATTTAAGAGAGAAGGACAGAGAAAGAGAGAGAGAGAGAATCAGTTTTTATTGAGCTTTTCACATGGCCTTCGTTGCTCTGACACTTAGTTGTGTACGTGGTGCTGGGGTTTGAACCCGTGTACTTGTGCATGCTGTGCAAGCGCCGTAACCGTCAAGCCACCGCACCAGCCCCCTTAGCTGATCAACTCTTGTTCAGTTTTTAAAATATAAGAATTCCTCAGAAATTTTTCCTTGCCTCCTTGGACCAGGCTATATGTTTTTTGTGTTGTCATTGTTGGAACCATTTCGCAGCACCTTGTATTTTTCCTGCCATATCTTTTATTACCACCGCAAGTACACACACATGCACATGTGCGCACTGACCAAACTGACTGCTATAAGAACAGGGATTGTGCCTTTGTATCTCTTGCATCTAGCATAATGCCTAGGACCCAGTATGACAACATGTATACTTGTTTTATGAGTTAATGAATCCTAAAATACATTAATTTGATAATATTACAATATTATCAAATAATTGAAGAAAATACTGACAAATTAATACCAACTTTTCTGTTTTTCTATAGGGACCATTTTCCCCATTAATAATGATTTCTTTCTCTCTTTCTGTAGCTACTTAACATAGCTTCAAATCTTCATTGGAATCACCCAGGTTATTCAAACTTAGTGTATTTTGCAATTCTCTCCTAGTATTGACTTTCTATATCATATGCAACCAGTTCTTAAGTTGTTTAACATGTCATAGGGCATGCATGATAATTCTTTATGCAAACTGAGAATTCACATATATGCAAAAAGAAATACTCATGCTGCCTACTCTAAATGTACTTCACTTTAAGGGATTCTAATAAACACAGAAACTATGCTTTTCATCTCCATGTGAGCATCTTGCACCAAATGAAATATCTGGATTGGTTCAGTGTCTGAATCCAAAAGTATCTCCTTATATTATTTATGGCTGCTTCTGTCTCTTACGAAATTAGCTGAACTGGTGGAGATAAGAATGTTTTAGTGCTTCATATGAGAAGTGTACACCTATATATCCACATACACATACATGCATACAGGGGAAATACAAGGAAGGAGCAGACATAAGTGGATACTTTCTTCAAATATTCAGCAAAAGCAACTCTGACCACAAATATTCTGGCAATCTATACCCTTGAGACCAAGTCAACGAATCTTATAAAAATCTAGCTAATGATTGTTGAATTGATTTACCCATGAAAAAAAAATGTAAAGAAAAAAATTGTTGTCACCAAATATCTTGGTTAGATTAAGGGTACTAAAACCATTATTTTAGATTTTCACCAATAAAATATCAAACATTTAACTATTCAGAATATCATTTAATCCATGAAAAATAGTATTTGAGGTGCTTGAGCAGTGGCTCTGTGGTTACAGCACTTGCCTGGCATGTGCAAGGACATCCAGGCATGTGCAAAGATGCAGGTTCTTGCTCCCAGTGCCATGTACACAACAAACTGTTGGAGCAATGAAAGTCACAAGAAAAGATAAATAAAATTGATTCTTTCTCTCTCTCACTGTCCTTCTTTCCTTAAAAAACAAAATAAAAAAAAATAGTGTTTCAAGAAATAAACATTCAAAGGTGTCAAAAGAGACTGAAGATACCCCATGTGAAGACAAAATAGCTTAATTTGATCTTATCCTGACTTTATGTAGTCAAAGATCCCTGATTACATTTAATTGCCTATGTTATTGAGGAGGCATATTCAATCTTAGTTAAAATCCCATAGAAATAAAAATTAAAAGATCTTAATATCAGGTATGTTTAGTTCATTTCCAAGCCAAGAATCTGCTAAAAAAGTATAGCAACCTGCATTTCTACCTGAACAAGGAGCTCAGGCAAGTGACCAGAAGAACTGTTCCTCTCTATTAACAATAAACAAACTTTCTGCAAATACAAACAAATTGAAACCAACTGAAATTAATTAAGGAATTTTAACTAATTACCTCTATTCACACAGATACTCTATTGAACTTTTTAAGGTGGAAAAAAGGATTAGGGAACATAAAGATATGAAATACTGTAAGTATTTCATATGATGTCATGCTATGGTACTGGTATGCTATGACATAGTAATGTTATGCTATGGTACTGGTATCAAGACAGGAAGGAAGATCAATGGAATAGAATAGAAGACCCTGAGACAAACTCACAAATCTTTAAGTATCTGATTTTTGACAAAGTGAGTCAAAATATTACATGGAGGAGAGATAGCCTATTCAACAAATGGTGCTGGACAAACTGGTCAGCCACTTGCAGAAAGCTGAAATTAGATGCTTATCTTTCACCTTGCATGAAAATCAAATCAAAATGGATCAAGGAGCTTGGAATTAAATCAGCTACCTTGCAACTGATGGTAGACAAATTAGGTCCAACACTTCAGCATTTGGGAGTAGGCAAAGACTTTCTCAACATGTCTCCTAAAGTGAAGGAGTAAAGTAAAAAAATCAGTGATTGGGATGTCATAAAGCTAAAAAGCTTTTGCACTGCCAAAGAAATAATCAAATTAGTCAAGAGGTTTCCTATAGAATTGGAGAGAATCATGGACTGTGATTCTTCTGACAGGGATCTCATATTCAGAATTTACAAAATCCTCAAAAACCTCAACTACAAAAACACAAACAACCCAATGAGTAAATGGGCCTAAGAACTAAATAGAAATTTCTCAACAGAGGACATTGATCAAACCAATGAATACATGAAAAAATGCTCTAAGTCACTGGTAATCAGAGAAATGGAAATGAAAACTACATTAAGATATCACCTCACACCAGTCAGATTGGTAAAAATGAAGAAAATAAACAATAGATGCTAGAGGGGTTTTTGCTGGAACTGCAGACTGTTACAGCCCTTCTGGAAAGCAGCGTGGAGAATCCTCAAAAAATTAGGGATAAGCCCACCATTTGATCCTGCTATTCCTCTCCTGGGTATTTTTCCAGGGGATTTAGAATCAACATGTTACAGTGACACAGAGAAATCGATGCTCATAGCAGCTCAATTTACAATAACTGAATTACGGAAACAACCCAGATGTCCCTCACTGGATGAATGGGTCCAAAACCTTTGGTACATATATACCATGGAGTTTTACTCAGCAATTAGAAAGAATGATGTTGCAGCCTTTGAAGGTAAATGGATGGCTATGGAAGAAATTATGCTGAGTGAAATCAGCATAAGAGAACCAAGGGTCGAATGTCTTCCTTGATCTGTGGAGGCTGGAGCTAGACCCTGGCCATTAAGAAAGAAGGTCAATTCTCATGATTTAAATCTGGAAAAGTTGTGATGACATACAACCTAAGGCATTTGTAGAGATGCTTTGGGAAGGAAGGAAGAGGAGGGATAAGAGTGGATAATTTGGGGAGGTCCTGGAGGGCAAATCTAATATTCAGAATATATATATATATATATATATATATATATATATATATATATATATATATATAATATTCTTCATCAGAAGCATGTATGATTGTTCAACAAATAAGTTTCTTAATAAAAAATAAAAAATAATATGTCATGCTAGTAAAATAAATATTAAATTTCAAATTCATGCCAAACTATGCAGTCTTGGGCAAATTCTTACTTAATGCAAAATTATCCACAATGAACACTTATGAAATTATCCTCTGATATCAAGTTGCATGTCAACTTTTAAGAGTGAAGAGATATTTCTCTTTGATACATTTAGATTAATTAATACATGTTCAGAGAGCACTTCTAAAAATCATCTCAGTGGAGACTAAATCTAGTGAGGCACATGCATGCATTCAAGCAACCTTTGAGATACAATACAGTATTTTAACAAATAGGTGCATAATATATTTGAGGAATGTGGGTGAAGGAGAAATTAATTCTGCATCATCCAGGATGGTTTCAGAGAGAGATGTCATTTGAAATGGTCCAGGAGTAGAAAAAAAAAAATGACTTCTAAAAGTACTATTGTGAAATACACAATTGTTACTATCAAAGGATGCTCTTCCAAGTCCCATGTCTCTCCATTCCTGAAAATACTGGCCATGTATGAAAAAGAAGGTATCTCAGGAGTCTGAAATCTTCACAATTTACTTTGTTTGGTTTGTACGGTCATTTCATTTGTATGCACATACAATTATTTGAAAAGTGCACATATCCCAAGTAAAGAATCATATACAGACACACAATCACACCAAACAGATGAAAGAACGCTCTCACTCATAAAAACAATAATTTGGATTTTCACAACACATTCAATAAAGTTAAGAAAAAATATGTTGAAAACCAAGAAAGAATGGATCCAAACACAAATTATTTGGTTAGGTCTGAAGGACAGTAGAATATACTACTTCAAAATACGCCACATTGGAATAAGGATTATTTTGAGCTAAAGGCATTAAAAAATAGCAGGAGTAAGAAGGACAGTATGATCTTTTTCCTGAAATCAGGAGATAGCTTCACTATAGTAACAGGAAACTTCCCCAAATAGGGTGGTGGTAAAATTTAGCCTACCCTACAGATCCCTCCAAGATTTTGTGGCTATCATGTTTTTGACTATCAATAATTTTAGAGCTTTAATATTTTTTTTAAATAGAGAGGGAGAGTGAGAGAAAGAGAGAATCAATTTTTTAAAATTTATTTTTCTATGTGGCCTTTGTTTCTCCAATATTTAGTTGTGTATCTGGTTCTGGGATTTGATCTAGGGTCTTGTGCATGCCAGGCAAGTGCTGTAAGCTCTGAGGCTCCTTGCCAGCTCTGGAGTTTAAATGTTTTTAAAAATTTTTGGTGCAAGTTATTAAAGATTATCCTTTATCCTTAATTCTATATTAAATACCTCAGATTAAGCATAAAATGAAGAAATTAAGTAGACTTCTCAGATAACTCAATTTTATACCAATTGACTATATATAGTTAAAAAGAATAAAATGATGCTTTTTTAAAGTAAGTATCAGATATGACAAGACATACAGACTATTTTTGGAGACTGATCCATGGAAATGAAAGAAAACAGAAAGAAGTCATAGAAAAGAAATGGTTGAAGAATAAAGATGATAAATGATAATAACTTCCATTTAACAAATGTATGCTTGATACCAGACACCTCTTTACACTCTTTATAACACCCACAAAGCAGAATTAATCTCCATTTGGTAAGTAAGAAAATGAAGTTTCCAACAGGTGAAATAATTTCTTTCAAGTCCCACAGTGAGCAGAAAAGAAGGGTTTCACAGCCATGTTTATTGGCACTCATGGGCCTCCAGTTAGTGACTACTATGACTATCAACTTCTTCTGGATTTAACTTCAATGAAATAAAATGAAGGATTCTAAGCTATACCGCAATAAATTTGAGTTGATTGATTGCAATGCAAAATATGTGGAAACGGGGGCTGGAGAGGTGGCTCGGCAGTTACAGCGCTTGCCTGGCATGCGTGAGTACCTGGGTTCAAACCCCAGCACCCACATACTCAACTAAGTGTCAAAGCAATGAAAGTCAGGTGAAAAACTCAATAAAAATTGATTCTCTCTCTCTCTCTCTCTCACTCACTGTTCTTCTCTTTAAAAAAAAAAATACGTGGAAACCCCTGTGATGTGGATATGCTAAAGACATTCTGAAAAATACAGGGTCTATAGTGTCCAATTTGATAAAGATCTTCTACTGTTATGCTCTAATTTTATAGTTAAATACATAAGTAGTGACAACAAAGAGAGGTTAGATATATTGAAGTCGTATAGCAGGGTGTTGTTTTTAATTTTATCTCATATAATGCACACACACGTACATATGCACATACATACACATTTCCATTCTTGGGAGGGGGAAGAGAGGGGGAGGGATTAGGAAGGATATCAAGGAGACTGGAGGTAGAGAGTATGGGGGAATCAACATAGAAGGAAATCTCTGATCTCCAGGAGAAGCCTATTTAACACATGGGTTTAATTGAGGGAAACATAGAACCATGGAGAACCCAAGGGGTAAACCATGGAATGGCATCAGCCTTGGCTAACTATGTGAATATACATTTGTTTTTGATTGTTTGATAATGATTCCCTCTTAATTGTATGTCCATATTCAACTAATAAAAAAAAAAGAACAAAGTGAGTTCTAATTCTGAGCACCAGCGTTAACCTAGAGGGTGTTTTTCCTCTTTTTATCCTTTGTCATGTTAGAATACTGCACCACATTCAACAAGTCGTGGTTAAACTTCGTTAGTTTCATATACTTCATTAGCTTAAAGAAATTTAACAGGAAATAATCTGTGCGTATATTATATAAAGATCCCAATACCTTGAGCTAAAAATCTATTTATAAAATTTTACTGCCCCTATATTTAATGAAGAAGAAATGAAATTACTTTTATTTTCTTAAGGGGAAAAATCTCAGATAATGTATTTCGATATGTAATTAAAATGCTTGTGTATCTTGTCTAATTAAAAATAGACACTTATTCAAAATAACAGAGCATCTAATGTGTCTACGGTAATTGTAAATAACTGAGATGAAATGCCTGGCTACAAGGAAAAGAGCAGTAATTGTATGCTGCTCATGCATTAACCTCCAGTCTCTCCACCCACTTTCTTTTCACAGGAAGATCGTGTAAAACAAGTGCTGTTCTGATAGGTCTTAAAAGACTTCCAATGGGCATAGCATAAAGGCAAATCACTTAAAGCTAAGAGCTTGATTTTCTTTATTTTCCTCTTCTTCCTTTGTCAAAGGGGATGGAGGGGGTACTCAAGTATTGTGACCACAACCCATAAATGCATTAGTCATGCTAGGATCAGAAGACGACTTTTTCTTAAAGGATCTGAAGGGTCTCATGAATGCAGAATGGACCCAAAGAGCCTGACTAGTCTGTAGTTACATAAATATCTTAAATCACAGAAAAGAGCTTCTATCATAGAAGATAGAAACTATTTGTGTGAAACTCCCAAAGTTTGAATGAGGACCAGAGACACAGCAAAATAATGGAATTAAAGGAATAAGATAGTGGAATTTGTCCTAGAATATGGAAGAACTCAAACTTGGTTTTAAGAGTATTAACACAAATTTTCCTTGAGCTTACAACAAAATTCACTGAGATGCAATCTTCTGTGTTCATTGTCTCTGCAAGTTCTCAAATATGATTCACGCTTATCCCTTCAGTTTTGAATGTCATGAGGCTCAATTTTGGAGCCAATTAAAAAAAAGAAAGAAAGTGTACTTTTGTGTATATAATTTTGCTATACCCTAGGGAAATTATACATTTACATTGATTCTTGTGACAAAAGTGCATTTTTATAACAACATGCCAACAATTTTTATAACATAGGCAAAACACACAGGATTCTGGATACATACACCTTCCAGAGATTGAATTGTGAATAACTATAAAACCCGAACAGTAATAATAAGTAAAGTTATTGATTTAGTAATAAAAAATTATCCCATAAAAGAAATGTTCAGGACAACAGAGATTCACTGCTGAGTTCTACAAAATATTGTCAAAAGAACTATTACAATTTTCAAAATATTTCAAAAAAATTTGAAGAGGAAGGGATTCTTCAGAACACATTTGATGAAGCCTGCTGGTATAGTTTGGATCAGGAAGGTTCCCAAAGGCTTGCCTATGTACTAGAGGTTTTGATCGCAGGTCATAGAGTAGTGGTAAAAACTTTAAGATTTAAAGCCTCGTGTGAGGTTTTTGGCCACTCAGGGCTTGCTCTCAAAGAGATGGTCAAGCTCCAGTCTCTTCTCTCTTGCCAGTCTGTACTGGACTATTAGGTATACAGTTTTGCTGCAGCGTGTGCACCTTACCATGATATACTGGCTTCCCATAGACCCAAAAGTAACGGAGCTAGCAGTCCACATACTGATATCTCTAAAATGATGAGCTGCTCTTTATAAACTACTTATATCAGATATTTATTCAGTTAACAGAAAAGTAAGTAACACAACAGCATTACCCTGATACCAAAAAGAAAGCAATTACAGATCAATACCTTGAGGAAACTAGATACAATGATCCTGAACAAAATACTAGCAAATCTGAATCCAACAGCAAATTAAAAACATTATTCACCATTATCAAATGGGATTCATCTCAGTGATGCAAGAATTGTTAAGCTTATGCAAATCGATAAATATTATACACAACTTTGATAGAATAAAGGGCATAAAAAGATCATCTTGATAGATGTAAGACAGACATTTGATAAAGTTCAACATCCTTTCATCATAAAAACACTGAAAAAATAAGTCTAGAAGGAACATACCTTGACATAATAAAAGCCTTTTACAAGAATTCAAAGTGTAATATTATAATGAATGGAGAAACTGAAAGCTTTCTAAAATGGGACCAAGACAAGGATGTCCACTTTTGTCACTGTATTCAACACATTATAGAAGGCAAGAGAAAGAAATGAAAGGCATCTGAACTGGAAAAGAGGAATTCAGATTGTCACTACTTGCAAATGACACAATCTTGTATGTAAAAAACTCAAAAGACTCCATCACAATATTATTAGAATAAACAAATTTGGCAAAATTGCAGGACACAAACTGAACATACAAAAATCAGTAGCATTGTTGTATGCCAATGACAAATTATCTCAAATGGAAATTAAGAAAACAATAGCATTTGCAATAGCTACAAAAGTATACGTAGGGATATTTTTAATTAAAGAAGTAAAGTATCTATACAATATAAATTTTAAAATAGAGACTGAAGAAAGTGAAATGAATATAAAAAGTGGAAATATAACCATTCATGTTCCCAGATTAGAAGAATAAATATTGTTAAAATGTCTATATTACCCAAAGTGATCTACAGATTCACTGCAGTCTCTATCAAAATACCAATGACAATCTTCACAGAATTAGAAAAAAGCAGTGCTAAAATTTGGATGAGCCCATCACAAAAAAATAAAATAATCAAAGCAACCTTGAGAAAAAAAGAAGGCTGGAAACACAACACTACCTGATTCAAAATATACTACATGGTTGTAATAATTAAAAACCACAGTACTGGCACAAAAACAGACACACAGAGCAATGTAACAGAATAGGGAGCCTAGGAATACATTTATGCATCCACGACTGACTTTCAACACAGATGCTAAGAACACACATTAGAGAAAGGACAGTCTTTTCAATGTATGGTGCTGAGAAAATTGGGTATACAAATGCAGAAGAATGCAACTAAATCTCTCTCTCTCTCTCTTTCTCCCCATTTACCCATTTATAAAAATCAAGTCAATATTGGAAATTTAGTTTTTAGATAAGAACCCAAAAGCACAGGAAATCAAAGCAAAAATAGAGAAATGGGATTACATCAAGATGAAAAGCCTCAACATAGTAAGTGAATAGAACAGTGAAAAGTTAATCTACAAAAAGGGAGAAGATATTTTCAACCGCTACATCTGACAGAGGATCAATATACAGAACACAAAAGGAACAGCAAAAACTCATTAGCATAAAAATTAACTAATTAATTTAAAAGGAAGTAAAAGGACTAAGTGGACCTTTTTCAAAATAAAATACGGGTATGGCCAACAGGTGTATGAAACAATGTTCCACCTCACTAGTCATCAAGGAAATTCAAATCACTTCATCATAGCAAGAATGGCTATTCTCGAAAAGACAAAAGAAAACAAAAGTTAGCCAGAATGTGGAGGAAGGAGAATTCCTGCATACAGCTGGTGGAATGTAAATTAGAATAACCATTAATGAGAATACTATGGAGGGTCTTCAAAAAAACTAAAAATAGAACCAGAATTTGATCAAGCAATCTCCCTACTGGCATATATCCAAAGGAAATAAAATCAGTATCTGGAAGAGATATCTGCACTCCCATGTTTATTGCTGCACTATCCATAGTAGCCAAGAAATGAAAACAACCTAAATGCCCACCAACTGATGAATTGACAAAAACATGTGGTACGAATACACACTGGAATACTATTCAGCTATAAAAAGAAAGAACCCTGCCATTGGTGACAAAATGGATGGGACTAGAAATCACTATGCTAAGTGAAATGAGTGAGGCACAGAATCACAAGTACCACATTTTCTCTTATTCAGAATATTTTTTAATGTTGATTTTACAGAGGTTGTGAATAGAATGATGGTTAGCAGAGTCTAGAGAGATTGGGAAGGGAAAGCAAGGATGGGGAAATATTAGTCATTGGATATTACGTAGTTAGAAAAGAATAAGAAGTTCTTTCTGGTGTATTGTTGCAAAATAGAAAGACCATAGTTAGCAACTGCATGCTGCATATTTCAAAAAGTTAGAAGAAAGAATATGTTTTCCTAAATGATAAATATTTAATCTGTTTAAAATGTAAACAAAAGTTTAGGAATTGGGGAGGAGATCACTTTTATTGATCTCAAAGACAAAATGAATCCGTCTTTGAGACTACGAAAATAAACATTTTACCTTCCCTTTTCAAGTCAATGAGCATCCAGTTAGTAG
>PVKS010005283.1:0-34793 GCA_004027875.1 Aplodontia rufa
CAGGCAAGTGCCGTAACTGCTGAGCCACCACTCCAGCCCCCCCAAGGGTATTTTTTAATAAATTAATTTGGGGACGGTATATAAGCTGTTTACATGGAACCTACGATGATCATAGCCACGAGGGGGGTACTGTGCAGAGGGCGGGGAGCTCTGGGACAGGAGGGCAGCCCATAGGGAGAGGTCACTGTCACCTCTGGATTGGTCAGGGTTCACATCTGAACAGTTTTTGCATAAGAAGAGTTCCATCGCCCTGGTGATAGATTAATGTGAAGGTTTCAACATAAATGATTTTTCTGGTTTCTTATGCAGCTATTTGTTGAGGAACTTCCCCTCTCCTCTCCCTCCATCCTCCTTTGCAATTAAATTTAGGACATCTTAGACTTTGATTTTTATAACTTGTCTTTGATTGGTCAAACAACGAACTGAGGTAGATATTAATATCCCGTTGACAAGAAAACTCAGTCATCTGTGAAATCACATGGCCAGCAAGCAGCAGACTGGCCTGTGATGATGTTCACCTGTGTCAAAACCACAATTCTTTAGATCTGCGGTACTGGGGAGGGGGCCCAGGGACTCTACCACTCAGCTGCAGCCCCAGCCCAGAGTTTAAAGATCTTAACTGGCTTTATTTTCAATTCTAGAATACAATCAAATCGATTCATAAAAAGATGGGCTGAGCAGAAGAGGCTGGTTTAATAGAGAAAAGCTGAAGACCACAGAAACAAAAGAACAACATCATCTCAAAGTTACTTTCTTTGGGGCTGGAGCGGTGGCTCAGGAGCTACAGCTCTTGCCTGGCATGTGTGAGGACGCGGGTTCAAACCCCAGCACCACATATACAACTAAGTGTTGGAGCAACGAAGGCCAGAGGAAAAACTAAAGAAAATAGATTCTTTCTCTCACTGTCCCTCTAGGCCACACAGGAGATGAGCATTCTCACAGGCTGGACAACTTTCCCAAGGTCCCGATTTGAGAAGTGGTTTCGAAGCTGGAGCTTGTTTTCCTAAACCATTCTAATGCCTTATTTCTTCAGTACCAGGGATGGAACCCAGGGGCACTTAACCCCACTCTAAGCCACACTCATTGCCCTTTTTTATTTTGAGACAGGGTCTTGCTAAGTTGCTTAGGACTTCATTAAGTTGCTGAGGCTAGCCTCAAATTTGCGATCCTCCTGCCTCAGCCTCCCAAGTCACTGGATTACAGGCCTGTGCCACTGCACCCAACCTAATGCCTTATTTCTTAAGCTATATTTCATCTTGTATCCTATATCTCAGGTCCCCTGGAAATAGGCAGACCCAAATATTGGGTTTTAAAAAAGGAAAGGGTCATCCATCAACTTGTGAGCACTGTTGTCAAGAGTCAAACTGGCACAACACTGGGCTAGCACCCATGGAAACCAGGGTCTTCAGATTGCACCCTGTCCCACCCCTCTTTCTCGGCACCTTTGCTCATCTCCAATGTCACTGTGTGTGTCTTTGGGGGCTTCTGCTGAGCATCTCACTCTGATCCTGCACCCAGGCACTAAGACCACCAGGCACCCGCACACCTGGTCTGTGCCAGGTGAGTTACAGGAGCAGGGCTCCACGCTTCTGCAGCTGCGAGTCTCTAGACCCACGTCCTGTTAGATCCCATTGCTCCGGAGCCTCCTCACTGGAATCATAGCTGGGGCATTTGGCGCCCTGTCCCCAATTCAACCTACTGATCCTTTCCAGGAGTCAGCGAGGGTTTCTCTAACTTGGGAGTTTCATTTACAAGGGCAGCTGGAAGAGCACGCAGAACAAGCCGTGAGACCCCCTTCTGCGATGCACGGGTGATCGCAGGCTCTCAAATGCGTTGCTCACATCTCCAGAGCTGGACAGAGTGAGAACCCAACGCACAATCCTACGCGCCCGAGTCGCCTCAGCGATGGAAATCCCACGACTTTGCCGCTGCAAGGCTGAGGAAGAGAAAGACCTGGGTTTGCGTCCTGATCACAGGGAGCACGCAGCTGTGTGAGAGCAGAGACCAGGCTCGTTCCCGGCACTGGCGTCAGGGAGGAGGGGACAGCTGGGTCTCACATTCTCACTGGGCCTGCACTGGCTCAGTCACCCTGGGCAGTTGCTTGATAACTCTGGGCCTTGCTTTTCAGTTTTTTATTCTTTTTGCAGTTTATGTTTTTATTTTTTCAAAAACTTTTTATCTTTCACTGTAGTTTTGCAGATCGAAGGGTTTGTGGCTCCACTTCACACACGCACACATCATTCGGGCCTCGCTCTTGCTGCAGAGAGGGGCTTAAGCTACAGCAGATCTCCACCGTCTCACAGGCCCAGCCTCCGAGCTGTCAAGCAGGAATCCAGTCGGCATGGTTTCCTGGGGCTGGGTTCCGGGAAATACATTTTTCACTTTTTGAATTGTGTTTCCTAGTCTGCTTATCATAAATTTGTTACAAGCCCCTGGACCTTGGTAATCTGGTCACGTGATGTTTGATGGAGCTTTTTGTGCAGATAATAAAATATACATAAAATTTACCTTTTCAACCATTTCTAAGTGTCTAGTTCGGTGGCATTAGTACACTCAATTACGCAACCATCAATCTCCAGAACGACTTCATCTTCTCAAACCAAAACTCCTCACCCATGAGACGCTCACTCCCCACTCCTCCCCACCCGCTGCAAGCATGATTCTACTTTTTTTTTTTTTTTTTTTAAAGAGAGGGACAGTGAGAGACAGAATCAATTTTAATTTTAGTTTTTCATGTGGTTTTCGCTGGAGACTTTGTTGTTGTACAGTGGTGCTGGGGTTCGAACTCGCATACTAGGCATGCGCCACAACCGCTGAGCCACCGCTCTAGCCCAGGATTCTACTTTCTATGAAAAAAAATTTTTTTCTGGTACTAGGGATTGAACCCAGGTATGTTCTACCACTGAGCCACACCCATTCACCCTTTTTTAAATTTTTAGACAGGGCGTCACTAAGTTGCCCAGACTAGCTCCAACTTGGGATCCTCCTGCTCAGCCTCGAGTCATTGGGATGACAGACGTGCGCCACCATGCCCAGGGCTGTGACTTTGACTACTCTAGGGACATCATACAGAGGGAATTATACATTCATCCTTTGTGACTGACTCAGCATAATGTCTTCAAGATTCGCCTCTGTTGTAACATGTGCTAGAATTCCTTTTTTTTTTTTTTAAAGAGGGAGAGAAAGAGAATCAATTTTATTTATTTTTTCATCATGCCTTCATTTCTCCGACCCTTAATTGTGTACATGGTGCTGGGGTTTGAATGCCAGGCAAGCGCTGTTAGGTGCTGAGCCACTGCTCCAGCCCCATTCTTTTCCTTTTTAAAGGATGATCAATGTCCACTGTACACATGTTATTTTTCATTCATCCATCCATGGATGCTGGGACTGTTTCAAGTTTGGGGATATTGGAAGTGTTGGTTATGAGCTGGGTGCAATAACACACACCTGTAATCCCAGTGATTCAGGGGGCTAAGGCAGGAGGATCAAAAATTTGAGGCCAGGGCTGGAATGTTGGCTCAGTGGCAAGCGCAAGGACCCGGGTTCAAACCCCAGCCCCACATACACAACTAAGTGTTGGAGCAACGGAGGCCATGTGAAAAACTAAATAAAGTTGCTTCTCTCTTTCTCTGTCTCTCTCGCTGTCCCTCTCTCTTTAAAAAAAAAAAAAAATTTGAGGCCAGGGGCTGGAGCAGTAGCTCAATGATTAGAGCTCTTGCTTGGCATGTACAAGGACCGGGGTTCGAACCCCAGCACCACATACACAATGAAGTGTTGAAGAAACAAAAGCCAAACGGAAAAATAAAATTGCTTCCCTCTCAGCTGGAGCGGTGGTTCAGCAGTTAAGGCGCTTGCCTGGCATGCACGAGGACATGGATTTGAACCCCAGCATCGCAAACACAATGAAGTGTTGGAGCAATGAAAACCACATGAAAAACTAAGAAATAAATTGCTTCTTTATCTCTCTCTCTCTCTCATTCTCTCCCCCTTTCTAAAAAAAGTTTGAGGCCAGCCTGGGCAATTTAGCAAGACACTTGTTTCAAAATTTGAAAAGGGGTGAGCATGTGGCTCAGTGGTGGAGCACTTGCCTAGCACGCACAAGGGCCTGTGTTCCATCCCCAGCATTGTTCCCCTACTCCCCCAAGAAAGCACGTTTGTATGAGCAGAGGTGTACAAATATCTGAGTCCTGCTCCCCATTCTTTTGGATTTAAACCCAGGAGTGGGACTGCGAGCCACATATCAAAACCTCCGGACTATGCATAGACAGAGCTGCTCAAGGAACATCGGTACCAACTCACAGGAGGCTTCTCCCAGGCACGGACCTGCCCAGCGGGGCTGTCTTGCCTCAGTCTCCCCCGCTGTTGTGCAGGCCCCTGCACTGGGTGCCGGATGGGCTGATCCTGCCCCTGCTCCTCAGGGCGCAGTGTCAGCCTCTGAGGTGGCCTCACAGCCCTCAATCTGCAGAGTTCATATAAGGATCAGGGTTGACGGACACAAAGCACTAGGTACATTCTTACCGACTGCACCGGGTGGTGGCAAAAACTAAGCGAAAGAGCAGGAAAATGCCAAGAACGGCACAGCATCCTACCAACGCTACACTTGCCTGGTTTCTTTGGTGGTCCCCACCACAGCCTCCAACAGTTCTCCCTGCCTCCCAGGCTCTTAACTCCGACCTTCGCTCAGCTCAGGCCCAGCTGTCTACAGTGCACTGACCGCTTTCTCTCGTCAGTCTTATTCCTTTTCTTTCTTTGGTACTTTGCCTCCACAATTTTGTTAATGCTTGTCCCCTCTCCCTGAAGTTCTCCTCCCACTTCTGGCTAAAATAAATAATATAAATTTAGCTTTTTTTTTTTTTTGGTGCCAGGTATTAAACCCAGGAACGATTTACCACGGAGTCACATCCCCTTTTATTCTGAGACAGGATCTTACTGTCACTGAGGCTGGTCTTAAACTTTTGATCCTCCTGCCTCAGCCTCCCAAGTTGCTCTGTTATAGCGTGCACCCTCTATGCCCATCGAGCCTTCATTTAATGCCAACTTCAGGCACTGGCTTTTCCAGAAATAGGAGTGCAAAGCACTCTACCACCACACCAAACCCACTCTGCTTCATTACAGTCTCCGGGTTCATTTACCCAACTCAGTTTCTTAAAACCAGGGATTAGGGGGCTGGAGCAGTGGCTCAGCAGTTCGGGCACTACCTGGCATCCACAAGGATGAGGGTTCAAACCCCAGCACTACATACATAATAAAGTATCAGAGCAATGAAAGACACATGAAAAGCTAAAAATTGATTCTTTCTCACTGTCTCTCTCTCTTAAAACAATCATGGGTTAAATTATATATCTTTATGTTTCTAATCCTAGCACAATGCTAGGGTATCTATTGAACAAATATTTGAATAAGTGGGGTGATGCTTTTATCATTGAAGGCTGAGTCCCTTCCCATGCAATTAACTCCTCATTAAGAAGAGCTAAAAGTCCCACGTTGCGACTCAGCAGAAGTTCACAATCAGGACTGTGGGGGGGCACTGGGCCTGAACCCAGGGGCACTCTACCACTAAGCTACATCGCCAGCCCTTGTGTTTTGAGGCAGGGTCTTGCTACATTGCTCAGGCTGGCCTTGACTTGAGACCTCCTGCCTCAGCCTCCCAGAAGCTGGAATGACAGGCTTCCACCCTGAGCTCAGGATTAGGATCATTTTTTAAAATTATATTTTTTAAATTGACACCACAAAGATGGAAAACAAAGGAAATGTTCTAAGGTATTTTCATTATTTCTTTCTGCCTTCAAAATAAATGGTATGGGGGCTGGGAGAGTGGCTCAGTGGTAGAGCATGTGCCCATCACACACAAGGCCCCGGGTTCAATCCCCAACACCAATCAATCAATCAACGGTGTGTTTTAAAATTGAGCCGAGTCTTGCTGGATCTTCTGGAGTTCCTCCAGCTCTATCAGCTTCTAAGAAATGCTCTGCACCCCTACTTCCAAGGTCTTACTGACAGAGCAATCAACGTGGGCATGGTATTTCCCACCACACATGGATACAGCAATGCATCCCGCCTGGCACTCAGTAGGAACTTGGTAAATAGCCCCTGCAGAAATGAGTGGCTAATGAGTCACCCAGCTGTGTCAATTCCTGTAAGCCATCTGTGGCCCTAGGTCAGTTTTAAATTTACCTTGCTCTAAAGCAAGAACTGTAGCAGCTGTGCCTTTTTTTTTTTTTTTTTTTTTGAAGCACAGAGGGCATTGGAAGGTCAAAGCAGTGGGCCACCTGTTTCTGAAATTCACCCCAAGTGCTTGTATTTTCTTTGATGTGGGCCATTACTTATTTTCAGTGAACCCATGGCTTTCATTTAAATGTCTTGATGTGACTGCAAACCCCTTTCCATAGAAGTTCTGGAAATCCTAGGCTCACAGGGCTGGCTGTCCACTGTGCAAAATGATCTTACTGCAAAATATTTCTAAATGGCTCCTTTTAAGCTCCAAATAGCGCCCTTTACCTCTTGTGGGTGCTGTCGTCTATTAGTGACTTTACTAGATTCTGGTTTTCTCTTTCTGGCTTATTGTCACTCCCGGGATATCATGACCTATCACTCATGCACGGTAGCTAAGATGGATGTTTTGTTGTTTTTAAGATATTTCTAAGGAGTTGTGTCTTTTTACTCACACACAATACTTTCAAACGAACATTGTTATACGTGGAAAATGCAGATTTCTTCCAAATAAAAATATTATACACAATGAACAATTCATAATTTCATGTCTCGAAAAAGAACTGACACTTAAAGCTAAGCACCTGGAGACAGAGTGGAGGACCACTAAGAGTTTCTGCTTAAAAAAGATCGAGAATCCTGACTTCTAGACTCACCTTTTCCTTAGGCAGAGGTAAAATGACTAACAGTTTCAAAGAGTATTCTTTTGATCATCAAGTCAAGAGATCTGACTAGCAAAAAAGGAATCTGGGTTCATTCTTAGCATTTTAAATTTCGAAGGGACAGCCAGGTGCAGGGGCACAAGCCTGTAATCCCAGAGCCTCAGGAGGCTGAGGCAGTAGGATCAAGAGTTCAAGGTCAGTCTCAGAGATTTAGCAAGATCCTGTCTCAAAATGAAAACCAAAAAGCGTTGGGGGATAACGCAGTAGTAAAGGCCCCTGGGTTCAATCCCCAGTACAAATAATAACAAGATTTTGAAGAAACAGTAAAGTACTGCTTTCCACTATCAGCTAACATGTTTATTAGGATCATCATCACCTGAAGAATACATTTAGATAGTTTTCCTATTTCTAATCTTTATTACTAAAAAAGAAAACCTGCTTGGAATTCAGCAAAAAAGCAATCAGCTGTGGGGGAGGCAATTAATTGAAACTTATGAACATAACATGGGTGCAGTTTAAAGAACAGCAACTTTTAAAATAGGATTTATTTTAGCCGGGGGATGAGGTTCAGAGGGCTAAACCCTGCTGGGCTTTGACGGGGGGTGGAGGTGGAGACACCCTACCATCGCAGTCCAGAGCCTCCAGGTTGGAACACTGGTGCCACAGGGACGCTGCAACGGAATGGCTAGAGCCTGGCAGCGCGAGAAAGACCCACAGACCAAAGCTATCCCGGGCGCCCAGAACTCCAGTGCTTCCTATCCGCCAAACTTTACTTCTCCAAAAGCTCACACTGCGGGATTCCCCAGCTAAGGCCCGCGGTGCAGTGCGCGGCTGGGGGTGTGGCAGCATCTCGCGGGGGGCTGTGGGGGCACGAGGACCCCGCCGGCTGCGCACAGGGACGGTCGCCCCAGGAGGGGCCGAGGCAGGCAGCTGCCACTCGCCGCCGGACCCCCGCTCCGCGCAGAGGGTCGCCTCCCGCACCCGCCGCCAGGGGACCGGCTTCCGAGCCCGGCGAGGCTGGAGGGCGGGAGAGCACGGCCAGACAAAGAGTTGAACGGGAGCCGTGCGCCCAGCCCGGCGCCGCCAGGACAGCGAAGCGGTCCCCGAACGCACCAGCTCCAGGCTTCCCGAAGCGCACCACCAAGACTTCACGGGCAAGAACGGGACAGTCGCGAAGAGCCCCTTACCTTGCTGCACCGGCCAGGTGCCGAGGTCTGCAGCAGCGCGACGGCTACAGCGGCGCTTGGCGCGGGCCACGGGCTCGGCTCCGCCCCGCCGGCGCAGGCCACGCCCCTCGAGTGAAGGCCACGCCCAGAGCGCCGCAGGCCACGCCCAGGAGGCCGCACTCACCCGCCCGTGGATCTCGGCTGCAGCCAGGTCCGGGGCTCGCTCCAGGTCACCTCGCGGCCCGGAGCCCGGTGCATTGTGGGACCCGAGGCCAGCACGAGCCTTCGCTGACCCCTGGCGGCGCGGGCTGCTCATCTCTCACCCGGTAACAATCAAAAACAAGACCCGGGCTTGAAAAGTTGCTGGGCCGCCTCGCTCCCAGTGACTTGGGACTGGGACTAAATGGACTCTGAGATTGGCAGAGCTTGTGAACCGAAGGGGAACAGGACGATGAAACGAGGTGGGGCAAGATGCTGGGGAAATCGGCCCGTGGGCTGCTACCCCAGTAAAACCACAGGGAAGAAAAGGCGTAACGGGGAGCCCAGGGCCGAGCCGTGGGGTTGGGGCGGTGCTCAGCGGTTACAGCGCTTGCCTGCGTGCACGAGGACGCGGGTTCAAACCCCAGCACCACAAGCGCAACCAAGTCGAAGAAAAACCAGATGAAAAAATAAGAACAGATTCTCTATCCCTCCCTCTTAAAAGCAAAAACACAAGCAAACAAAACGGACCCATAATTTTCCTGTTGGACATGCCCCAAGGAAATTGTTCAAATGGATTAAAACGTAACTCACACAAAGATATACATCGTGAAAAATTTTAAATAACATGATTAACCATTGGTGAAAGGTAGAAGAGCTGCATCAATTAGATATGAGCATTGTCACCGTACAAATATTTCTATCCATTAATGTTAAAGAATAGGGGCTGGAGCTGTGGCTCAGCAGTTACAGCACTTGCCTGGCATGCATGAGAACCGGGGTTCGAGCCCCAGCACCACGTACACAACTAGGCATCGGAGCAACAAGGACCAGATGGAAAACTAAAGTTGATTCTATTTCTCTCTCTCACCATCCCTGACTTAAAAAAAAAAATATATATATATATATATATATTATGTGTATATATATGTGTGTGTATATTTATATATATATGTGTGTGTGTATAAATAAAAGCACATGGCCAAAGATTCCAACTAGGTACAAAAATACATCAACAAATATGAAAAGAAACTTTGGAACACTGAACTTTGGAACACTGAAAATAGTTTAATATTTCTTGCATTTATTTTACTTTTATTAAATAACTTTAAAAATGATTCTAAGCTATTAGAACCAGTTCTAATTTTGGATGGTGTTGCTAAATAACTTTTTTCCCTGGTGTGCAGGGAAATGAAAATATCTACAAAGAAAAAATTCTGAGGCCTTATAAAACCAAGACAATCCTCAAACCCTGGGAGGGGTCACAAATGGAAAAGTATGTTTCTCTGGGGGAGCATTAGTTTACTAGACCTATCTAACAAAGTACCTCAAACTGGGTCTCTAAAGCAACGTGAATTTTTTGTCGTACAGTTCTGAAAGCTGAAGTCTTTCAGCAAACGTGGACACTGCAGTGTGGGTTCCTATTCTGAGGGCTGGAGGGCATAATCGAGGCTCTTAGATGGCCGTCTTCATGTTTGCATGGCATTCTCCCTCATGTGCTAAGTCCTCCCCTCCATGACACCGGTCATGTTGGACTAGGGCTTACCCTGCTGTGCGCTCTTGTCTAATTTCATCAGCAATGACTATTTCCAAATGAGGTCACATTCTGAGGTACTGGGGGTTCGAACCACAACGTATTAATTTCGTGCACAAAATTCAACCCGTAACCAGGAAACATAGCTAAGGGTTCAAAGGTTAATGTCAGGAAAATTGTTCACAGCAAATGATAATAGTGAGGTAAACAATCCTCAATGTATCAAATCCTAACAGCTTAGACACAGTATGGCCAAACTGATTACAGCTTTTATCTGTCCTGGAACACCTCTTTGGACTTGCCAGTTGAACCCAGAGTGTGAATGAACTGAGGTAGCCCAGAGGCTGTGAAACCGCCAGAGTGTGTCTGATGTACCTGCCCGCCCGTCCCAGCACCTGGGTTGGGGAGAGCCACATCTCTTGCATTTGAACCTTGGGGTCATGACCAGAGAGGACAAGGGGTTGACAATTGTAGGAAGCAGGATCCCAGAGTCTCTCTTACTGAAGAATTCAGAGCTCTGTACAGACTTATGACTTATCAGATATATCAGAAGACCAGCTGATGAATATCTTCCCGAATAGAACCACTTCCCCTGGTTAGCTGGACCACACAGGGGATGAGAACTCTTTTCATGACTTCACTGAGCATGGCCCCTGCCTTCTGAGGTCTTGGGACCCAGTAGATTGCAGAGAAACAAAGCCCCCTCCCCCGCCAAAAAAATCTTCAGGATCCATTTTTCTTGGCAGAGTCTGAACAATCCAAGAAGCCCGATCAGTGGTCTGACACCTGGCTATCCAGAAATAAAAGTGTTTGTCGTGCACAGATGTCTGCTGTAAACACCCCAACCTGGCTGATTCCAAGCTGCCCGCAAGAGGGCACGGAACGCAGAGTTGGGCTGCAGAGACCAGCAGGCCCAGGTAATCCACTCACCTGATTCTCGAGCTCAGTAGAAAGCAGACAGAAGTGGCAGCTCCTGCAGGTTAGGCACAGAGACCCGCTGGGCCATGGGGCTGTGGGGACACCACAGGGTCGGGGGACTGGGGACAGTGAGGAGGATGGGGGAGGGTCAGGGAGCACAGACCCCCCTTAAGGAAGTGCATTCAGCACTCTGGCACTTCCTTGCTATCTATGAAGCTTGGGACAAGAGTGAGGCAATTCAGATTTGGGAGGGAAACACCCCTTTCGCTTCTCTTGGCAGGACATGCTCCCTGCGAAGGCCGTACCAGGAACATAGACGTTCAGCGTAGCAAGCCCAGGGCTCACACACGGGATTTTTATCACTGATCAAGTCCCACGTGGCTTTCTCCCCAATTAGGGACTTGGTCTGCAGCTGAGCCCACAGGAGGACTCAGGTGTATACACCTGTTAGAGCTCGTGAAGTTCCTGCTAAAGCAGTCAGGAGGCTAAAAAGTGGGTAGGGCCTGTATTCCTTAAACTGGCTGTTGGGGTTAGGGCTTTCACATTTTTTCACTCTTTTCTATAGCTCTATTGGACACCTATTCCCGGAATCTTGAGTCACATCCATAGTTTTATTAGGATTATACACTTTTCAGACTGACTTTATTGTGATAGAATATATATAACTTAAAAGTTACTATTTTAATTTTTTTAAAAGAGAGAAAGGGACAGTGAGAGAATTTTATTTCGAGAGAATCAATCTTATTTAGTTTTTCATGTGGCTTTTGTTGCTGTGACAGTTAGTTGTGTATGTGGTGCTGGGATTCAAACTCGAGTCCTTGCTCATGCCAGGCAAGCACCGTAACCACTGAGCCACCACTCCAGCCCTATTTTAATGATTTTTAAGAGTAGAATTCAGTGGTGTTACTTTCTTTCACACTGCTATGCAACCATCAACACTATTTCCAAAAGTTTTGTCACCCTTAATAGAAACTCTGTACCTGTTCAAGCACAAGCTCCCCATTCCTCCTGCCCAGACCCTGGTAGCCCTCTTATCTTTTCTCCCACTCCCATATTGGGGATTGGACCCAAAGACAGCTCGTGCTTTTTAAAGTAAGATTTGTGTTGCTGTGCTGTGGCCAAATACTCAACAAGAGCAATTTGGAGGAGGGAAAACTTATTTTGCTTCATGGTTTCAGTGGACTGCATAGCTCTGGGTCCGAGGTGAGAAGGGTAGGGCAGAGGAAAGCAGCTCAGGACATGGTAACCAGGAAGCAGAGAGAGAGCTTCACTCACCAGGGACAAAATATAGACACAAGGCACACTCCTCCACCCACACACAACCATGCACAATTACCACCCACTCAGTCCCTATCAGTGGATTAATCACTCAATAGGTTAAGGCTCTCATAACCTAACAATCACCTCCAAACATTCTTGCATTGTCTCACACATGAGCTTTTGGGGGACCCCTCATATCTGAGCCATAACATCCATCCTTTTCCTTTTTTATTTTGAGGCAGGGTCTTGCTAAGTTGCCTAGGCTGGCCTTGAACTTGCCATCCATCTGTCTCAGCCTCCTGAGTTGCTAGGATTCCAGGCAAGCCCCACGGTGTGTGGCTCACCTAGTTCCTCTGCCTATGGATTTGCCTAGTCTAGATATCTCATGTAAACGGAATCATGCTGTTTGTCCTTTGTGTCTGGCATCTTTCCCGAGGAAATGTTTTTAAGGTTCCTCCGTACTGGAGCACGTACCAGAATTGCAGTCCTTTCTAATGACCGAATAACAATCCATTGTGAGTTTCCCCCACCTTGGTTATTTTTGCGCTTCCCCCGTTTTGGCAATTATGAGTGAATCTGCTGTGATCCTTGGCATACGCCTCACATATCTTTTTCCTCTGTCCACCGTGGACTTATTTACCTTTCAGAACCCTTCAGAAGTAGAAAGAGGTAAAATGGGAGCCCCGCCCCAAGCCTTCCAGGGATGTTCCCACGTTGTCCCTCTGAACTTTGTTCCCAGATGGGCTTCCATATAAAGGTGGGAGGGGACTGAAGTCAATAGAGCCTGAAGAGGCCACAACTGGGAGGATCTGCTAATCCTGGAGTTAGGGCAAGGGTCTGAACCAAGAGTAGTAAGAACAGGTCTTCACTGATGCTCGTGACTATCCACAGGCAGGGGCTGGAGCAGTGGCTCGGCGGTTACGGTGCTTGCCTGGCATGCACGAGGACACAGGTTCGAATCCCAGCACAATGTACACAATGAAGTGTCAGCAACAAAAACCACATGAGAGACTAAATAAAATAGATTCTCTCTTTCTCTCCCTTGTCTCTCCCTCCCTCTCTTTAAAATAAATAAATAATATCCACATGCAGCCATTCTTAGAAGGTAAGGGTGTGTGTGTGTGAATTGGTTGGTAGGACAGGAGAGAGAAGGTTGGAGATAGATGAGCACAGGAAAGAGAGACAAGAGCTGTCGCGTTAGTAGTGGGACACTCAGCTATCAAATCGCTGCAGTAATAATACTTTTGCTCCAATAAAGACCAAGGGCAATGGTAGAACGCTGGCATGCACTTTTATTTCATGTGTTTTCCATGCACACGAATAATACAGCATTCAGAATAAAACAAGGATCCATGGAGCAAGCATTAAATGCCATGACGTGGCCTGAATTGGGTCATCAACAACTCCTCGCTGTTAATCTACTCGATGAAACACAGTCACTCTTTGATTTTCCTTCCTCTGTGCCAAAGCCTCAAGGCCCTGTATGAATTTTGTCAGCATTTACTGATAAGTTGCAGGACATTCCAATTTGTAGACTCAGAGGACCCTCTATGACCCTGGTCAGGGACCATTCCCAAAGAAATCCAGAACTAAGCAGCCAGCCTCTTCTGTGCGCCTTGCTTCCAGGCCAGGGTGTTAGCACCTATGAATCACTAATGGTGGAATTTTAGGCATGAGTGGGATGTGGCCACTGGGAGACGCTCCCAAATCGCACCACAGAGACAGCATAGACTCGGCTTGGCCAAAAAGCCAGCCCTGCCCCGACAGATCTCGTCAAAACTGAGCCGCTCGGATGGGAAACGGGCTTCCTGGAGCTGGTCTAAGTGGGCACACTCTGCACTACCTTGATGCAGCCAAATGAAAGAGCGTTTGAGAAGATGAAAGAGGAGTGGCTGCAAGAAGGAAGCAAACAGGAACCTCGCTGCAAGTCAATCGGTCGCCCCTTCAATTTCCTACGCCACCCCAAGTTCTAAGGCAGACGAGGAACGATTAGGAATTGTAATCATCAAGTTCTTCTGGGAGCCATTCCCAGAATGTGGCTCACTCTCCACATCCAATTCACACTCAGTGCACAACTGCTATTGAAGTGCCTTAGAAAGCTGTCGATCAGCAATGGCAGCAATGGCAGCAATGGCAGCCCTCGGCCTCTGACTGCCTCTCCTTCCTTTTTTTTTTTTTTTTTTGCATCCTCCTGCCTCAGTCACTAACCCACATAAACATTTCTCTACTTGTTTACTAAAAGGATCTTATATCCTAATTTATACTCCAGACCCATGGTTGAAAATAGCATACTATTTTATCTGCCTTTTGCAAGAGTCATTATATTTTCCGAAGTAACGTATTTACCAGGGTAGATTTTATGTAATATTAAAGAAAAAATCCAAGAGCTAGAGAAAGATATTCCATGCTAACATTAATCAAAAGAAATCTGGGGTAGCAATATTAATTTCAGACAAAGCAGTCAGTCTTTAGAGCAAGGAAAACTCGGGGATAAAGAGAAGCATTTCATGGTGACAACGGGCTCAGTGTTCCAGTAGGACATAGCAATCCTTCCCGTGTACATGCCCAGCAAGAGAACATCAGAATTCTCTAGGTGAAAACCGATAGCACCTCAAGGAGAAACGCCTGTGTCCACTATTACACCTGGCGGTTCTTATACCCCTGTGTCAGCAGTGGCCAGGGACAGCAGGAAGGATGCCAGCAAGAAGGAACCGAACTCAACCGTGCATGCTAGTGCACATCTGCAATCCCATGGGCTCTGGAGGCTGAGGCAGGAGGATCACAAGTTCAAAGCCAGCCTCAGCAATTTAGGGAGGCCCTAAGCAACTTTGTGAGATCCTGTCTCAAAATAAAAAGCAAGACATGGGCTGGGGATGTGGCTCAGTGGTTAAGTGTCCCTGGGTTCAAAACATGGTATTTAAAAAAAAAAAAGGAATCAAACTTAACTGCACCACCAATCAATGGATGCCATGGTCCTTGACCGACTGCTTCTCCAGTAACAGCAGGTGACACTCTTGGCAAACTCATATGGAATTTTCACTGTTCACCACCTGCATTCTGGGCTCTGAAATGCTTCTTGACAAAGTTAAAAGAATAAAATTTATTCAACATATGCTGTCAATTGGACAATGGAATTAAACTAGAACTCAATAGCTGGAAAATTCTAAACTGCATGGAGATTAAGCAACCTATTGCTAAAAAGGAAAGAAGAAAGACCCAAAACCAGTAATCCAAGTTTTAACCTTAGGAAACTCAAGCCCAGTGCAGCGGCACACACCTGGATCCCAGCAACTCAGGAGGCTGAGGCAGGAGGATCACAGGCTCTATGTGCAATGTGGACTTCGTTCGCAACGAAGTGTCGGAGCAACAAAAACCACATGGAAGACTAAATAAAATTTGATTCTCTCTCACTGTCCCTTTCTCTCTTAAATTAAAAAAAAAAAGATTGTTCACGGCAGCTTCATTCATACAACCAAATGCTGGATCAAACCAGTGCCCATCTAGAAGGAAGTGGATAAAGTGTGAAGCATTCGCAAACGGAATGCCACACAGCCCTGAAAAGGAAGGAATCACTGCTGCTACTGTGCTGGACGAACTCCAGCGTCCAGGAGCAGAGAAAGCCAAACACGCAGTCCAGCCACACACAGAGGAGCCCCTCTAGCTGGATCTGCACCTTCAGAGGTACTCAGCAAACGGCGAAGCTAATTTCAAGTGACAGAGACTGCAGAAGGGGCCAGGCTTTTCTGCCGGGGGACACCTATGCCTTGATCTGGTGTGGTCCCAGCACCTGCGTACATGTTAACAACCGCAGTGATTTGTGTCCTCTAGTTACACCTCAATTAAAAAGTGAGAAAACAAAGTAACCGTGGATGAGCACAAATTCCAAAGCAGAAAGGAGCGCGGGTCCCCCGCACCTTGTGCAGAGCGGCCCGCGGGAGTCTGGGCCCCAGGGGCGCTGTGAGCGCAGCGTGCGGGGAGCGCAGGACCCGCGGGCGGCCGGCAGGGGGCGCGGACGTCCCTCGCGAGCGGAGGCGACAGCTCCTGCGCTTTGCAGCGCCGGCGGAGGAGCGGTGGGGTCGGCTGCTCGCTGCGACGGCCGTACCCCCGGGCCGCCCCCTCGGCGTCCAGGCGGCGCCCCCTCGTCGCTCCCTCGTCGCTCTCCACTGCCTCTTTCTCCTGCCCACTCCTGTTCCCGGCCACCCGCTCTCGGCGACTCCCTCTGCCCCAGCTCCGCGCGCCCGCTTCTTTCCTCTGGGGGGCGGATCTCACGGTTCGCTCCAGCATTCTGAATAATTTAATTTTAGAAAAGAATTTGGGAAAAGCTCGATTCTGTTTTGCAAAACACGGTCCCCGCGCGCCAGGGTACAGTGTTAGCTGCAAACAATTTTTAAACCGTGTAGCCGCGGCTCTGAAACTTAAAGACGCAAAGCCGTCGGGTTCGCCTTACCTGCTCGGGAAAACGGTGTGCAGCAGCGCTGTTATTAATTGCTCAGAGTCGAAGTCACCTAACACCGCAAAGTGACCTCCACTGTACACACAGTCACTTACAGAACGCCTGGAGATAGAAGCCCTGCGGTGGTGGGGGTGTTTTGTGTTTGTTTTTTACATTTCATTTCAGGAGAAGGGTGGGGTGGGGGCAGCAGGAAGCCTCCTGGGAGGGCTGGGCAGCCAGGCAGCGGGGACAGGTGAGTGGCCAGGCACAGATGGAGCCAGGGCCGCTGGCCTAAGCCTGGGCGGCTAATGCTTCAGCTGTCCTTCGAACCAATGGCCTAGCTGTTCTGTGCTGCTAAGGGGAAGAGAGGGGGACCCTCTAGTGGGCATCTCAGCCCTTCCTGGGGCTCTCCTAACCTTGCACCCCAGCTCAGCAAACCCAAACTCCACATTAATCCAGCCCTCCTGGGGCCACCCTGGTAACTGGGACTGAGAGCTGCCCTGGCCCCACCGCCCCTTGGGCTGTTTCTCAAAACCACTGAGGCCCCTTTCCCCAAGGGAGGCCCTGGGGCTGTAACTCTGCACCCCAGTGTTTCCCGACAGGAGTCTGCACTCTTGAGAGGTGGATAACCGTCTACCTGGCCTTTGGTTCAGCCCTGCAGCGAGTTGTAATTCGCAGTGAGAATCAGAAAGACCCCGATTCCCACTTTCCAAATTTTCAGGATAAGGATGATTCTACCTACCACACAGGAGTGTTTGAGGCCAGCTGAGACGCTGCTTCACACTGTCCTTTCCACCCTGCCTCACTCCACCCACCCCTTTCCCTTCAGAAAAGCTGAGTGGGGAAGTTGGCTTCCTTCAGACAGCTGAAGCTGCAGTTAGGATAAACTGCCCCAGGGGACAGGGCCTGATGCACTCTATAACTGTGTAGCCACTGGGTTTGTGATAGTTGGGTGCGGCTGCTTTACTGAGGGGGCATTTTTATTAAGTAATTACTCTTTTTGGTATTGGGGATCGAACCCAGGGGCACTTTACTGCTGACTACATCCCCAGCCCTTCTTTTCCCTATTGAGACAGGGTCTTGCTAAGCTCTCCAAGCTGGCTTCACACTTGCAATCCTCCCGCCTCTGCCTCCAGAGTCACTGAGATTATAGGTATGTGGTTTGGAGAGGAGACTCTGAATTGCCTAAAATCATCGATGCAGGAAGGCAAGATTCACAGGATGCTGGAGCTGCAAGTGGATTTGTACAGGTTGAACTTGACCAGTTTGCTTTCTCTAATATTAGTGGAACTGATTCCTCTCCTACAATTCAGCTTTCTGGAAGTAGAGAAAGAAGGGTTATCTGACATTTAGTTGAAGTAGAAGACTTTTTTGTCTCTCCACAAAGCTGTCCCTGTTTCATGTTTGTATAGACAAAAGGACTTTTGATGACCTAAGCTTTAATTCTTACAGTACGGTGGAGAGTTTGTGGCTCTACCCAAAACCTCTCTCTGGGGCATTGGGAGTAAAGGCTTCCTTCTATTAAGCTCCTGTAATTGGACCAAGTTGCTGAATGAGTCCAGCGATGGACTTAAACTTTTTGAAGAGCTGCCAACACCCAAGTTCAGGTTTGGAGACAGACCTGGATGCAGTGCAGCCAAACTGCTTTCCAGAACAACAAACATGGGCTGGGGAGTAGCTGAGTGGCAGAGAGATTGTCCAACATGCATGAGGCCCTGGCTCCCCCAGCACCCCAGAACAAAAGGAGGAAGAGGAAGAAGAAGGGGAATGTAAAAAAAGAAAAAGCAAACTACAAAAATCATGAAACTTTTCCTTGGGCTAATTTTTTTTTTAAAGAGAGAGGGACAGTGAGAGAGACAGAGGAAGAGAGAAACAACTTTATTTAGTTTTTCACATGGCCTTAGTTGCTCCAACACTTAGTTGTGTATGTGGTGCTGGGGTTTGAACCCGGGTCCTCGTGCTTGCCAGGCAAGTGCCGAAACTGCTGAGCCACCGCTCCAGCCCCTGGGCTAATTATTAAGTCAGCTTTTTTTTTCTTTCTGTCTTTCTTGTTTTTTGTTTCTTTGGTTGGTTTTGTTTTCAGTACTGGAGATGGAACCCAGGACCTCAAACATGTCAGACAAGTGCTCTACCACTGAGCCATATCCCTAGCCCTTCTTTTTCTAAAACTTTTAGGATTGGGTCTTGCTAACTTGTGGAAGCTGGCCTTGAACTTGAAATCCTCCTCCTCAGCCTCCCAAGTAGCTGGGATTACAGGCTCACACCACCATGCCACGGCCTTTAAGGAGAGTGGAGTTCAGGGAGGGTCCTTCTGCTCTGCTGAGGTCTTTGACGGTAATGACTACCTGAAGGTGGACTACAGCTAAGTTCATCCTCTGGGGCCAGACGGTGTTTCATAGGCTTCTTTTTTTGACCATGGCTTATCACCGCCTGTGATCCAGCATGATCAGAACTTCTCGCACACAGTGCTGATCTTTCCCAGGTGCACACTCATATTTTTATTCTACTCTATTTCTTTTAAGAGAAAACTCTGATTGTGACTAAATCAATTCTGCTACCACTAACAGATTATGACACTTTGAAAACCAGCAGGCTGAAATACTGAATTGCTCTGTAAGGTAGAGAAAAATAAATGTGCAGTTCCCAGGGAAACTGTGTAAATCAGCTAGAGGAAGAGGAAAGGGGAGGAGGAGAAGACAGCTACAATGTCTTAAGGACAGAGCGACCAGGGAGTCAAGAGATGGGGGAAGTTAGGCAGTCAGTGTAGGCAGAATGATGGGGTCGGTAAGGAGGAAATTGGCTGATGGTCATCTTTTTTTCTAAAAGGGCAAAGGGCATCCCCTGAAACAACCCCTGCACCGCTGCTAACAAAGCCCTCTATGAACAAAGATGTTCTGGACACAGGTAACTCCTCTGCTGATAAAGGTGCTTGTGGGCCCAGGAAAAAAGACTAGACCAGACCAGAGCATCTGTGCCCTGCTCCCAGGCATGGGGGAGGGAAGGCAATGATTCATGAAAGAGGGCGAATCTTGAGAGGCTGTAAGGAAGATGAGCCGGACCCCCTCTTTGCGTTCTTGGCTCTGAGACTCCCTTCTCCAGGAGAAGTCTTTTCTTTCTATCCTTTCTTAAATAAAATCTGCCTGCTCTGCTTGCCTTGGTATCCCTCAGTTTCATTTTTCATCTCTAGGGTACACGAACCTGACATCCACCAAACTGGCATCAGATGGGGGCTCGTCCGGGATACGGATACGATTGCCACTGAGGTGCGCTCTCTGCACCTTGCATCTTTCTGTCTCTTTCCCTCTGGAGGACACTGGGCACTAGACAGTCCAGCATCAGTCACCAGCAGGCACCCTGGCCCAGGGCCTTCTGAACACTGAAGCTTCTGTCCACTCTGTGGGACTGACCTGCTCCCAACTCCTGCTCCTCACAAGTGCCCCTGTAAGCAGCTTTCAGGGGAACATGAGAGAAGGCTGGCTTGGGGGCCAGGGAGCCATAGACAGCACTCAGGGCAGCACAAGATCCACCAGAAAGACTGAGGACTGAAACAAAGGCTCTGGTCAGGAAAGCACTGAGATGAGGCACACTGGACTCCCCCATGTGCACCGGACCCTCAGACCAATCTTGCTTGGATCCCATGGTGGTACCGGGATGTCAGAATGAAGATCTCGAATCCCAGCTTCTCAGGGACAGTTTCAGATGCTAAGAGAGGGAAAGGCAGAGGACAGAGACAGGCAGGTGAGCACCGAAGGACTGGTGGTTCAAGGCCTAGGGAATGCCCATCTGGAGGAGTGGAGGGTAGAATCAGGCTGAATGAAACCCGGAGGGGTGAGGCAAGGGAGGATTGGGGAGAAGCAGGAAGATAGGAGCATTCAGAGGAAGGTTGGGCATGGTGGCTGGGACCCAGTGGAAGACAGAGAGTCAATGGGGAAAGGAGGTAGTACTTAGAAAGCTTATGTATCCCATAAAGAGGCTCTTAGGCAAACAAGAGGCCTCTCATTTGGGTCATCATTTCATCCTTGAATGTTGATTCAAGTTTTTGTCAATTCCTGAAGAACAGAGGAAACACTTCACCTAGGAGGGGACCCTCGGGGCACAGGTACATCTTCCCCCGCTTGCTGGACTCAGTGATGAAAGCACAGGGCAATGCCAGGTACAGAGACATCACAGGCACGTGCTCAGATCCAACATCTGTGACTGGAGGCTTACCATTTCGGACCAAGGTGGCCATCCCTGTGTTACAGGGTTGCTGTGAGCAGTAATGAGATCACGGTGACCTGTGGGGGAAATTCCTTAGGTACTGAGCTGATGAGCTGTGAACTGCATCTCAAGAGAACTGGGAATTTAGGAGGCTTCTGCAATATTGAGGTGCAGATCGCAGCGCTGGTGCAGGCAAAGTGTGGATTTTTGTTGTGTGTGATACTGAAATGCTGACATTTCTGGTTTGGGGAGACAGCATGACGTAGCATTCGGGAGCATATATTTTAGAGCCAGATCACATAGAATAAATCTGAGCTCTCCCTGTACTAGTTGTGAACCTTGGGAAACTTAATTTTCCTCTACTATCCCCATCCGAGAAATGGAAGTGATAATAGAATTGTGAGGATTAAAAGAACCAAAGTGTGGGCTGCAGCAATGGCTCAGTGGTTACAGCGCCTGCCTGGCATGCGTGAGGACATGGGTTCGAACCCCAGCATCATGTACACAACTATATGTCAGAACAACAAAGTTACATGAAAAACTAAATAAATTGATTCTCTCTCTCTCTGCCCCTTTCTCTCTAAAAATAAAAAATAAATAAAAAAGAAACGCTAAAAACAGTGTCTCATTGTACATGTGTGACTACATTTTGTGCAAATCTTCCCAATTATTAAAGCCTATTTTCTAACTCAACACTAGTTATGGGAACAGAGGAGAGATAATAGTTACAAGCTACCTCCAAATATTTTCCATTAATCCATCTTCAAATTATACAAGCATTTTGGTTTGGCTTAGGCCAGCTTCTCAGTGCTTCTTCCTCCAGGGACGCAGTGGTGTTGTTGACTGAGTTGTACTTCCTGTCTGGATTATCTGTTATCTTCTTCATTCCAGCCACGTATAGCTGCAAAGTCTAACACAGAGTTATCCATATCAATTTCAACAGTCCCTTGCTCAAAGTCTTTGAGAACTAAGTATCCTTCTTGCAAGACTCTGACCCATCGTGTGTCTCCTCCTCTTGAGCTCTATGGAGGCCCATGAGGTCACCTCCTGGAAGGGCACACCTGGCTCCACTTGAAAGTCGAGGTAGTGTCTAAATACACCTCCAGGGGGAAATGTTGTGGATTTCCAAAATGCACCAATGGCAGCATTGTGGCGAGAAAAATGCAAGTGTCTTGACGCTGACCAACAGCACAGCGTGCTGGAATGTTAACACCAGAAATACCAGGCACAGTGGGCTGGCCATCTGCACTCTGACGTCGCGTCAATCACCTGCTGCCTGTGGTCGCTGAGGTAAATCCTGGAGAGACCGCGCTGCTCCTAGGACAGGTGTCCCGAGGGCCCAGCCACCTGCGGAAAACCGGATTCCAGCCGGATTCTTGCCTTTCCCCTTCCCTTCCCCATCCGGGCAGATGCAATCTACAACCGCGACACTAGGGGGAGCCATTACGCACCAGATGCCTAGCGGACCAACCTGGAGAATTTCCCAGTCTCCGCTTCTGGGATAAAATCCATGGTCACAGAGACGGGGAAAGTAACCTGTGGCTACCTACTCACCATGAAAACTCTCAAGGGAAAAACATGCTCGAGTGACTTGACATGAACACTGAACACCGCTCAACACAACACTGATTAACACTGTGTCATGTTATGGCCACTTTGCAGGAAAAATGAGCGTGGGACACAACACCAAGGCTGAAGGAAAAAGAGAAGGTGCGCGAGAAGAGCAGCGGAGTGGGGACGGTGCAGCTGCCAGAGCGCCAGGCGGCCGAGGAAGCGGGCAAAGTCTAGAACACGGTCCCTCCGCTGCTGGCACGCAGGTGGCCGCATGAGAGGAGCTCCAGGCCTCCGCACTCAACGGGTCCGTGAGCCTTGGGTTAAGAGCTCCCGGGCAGAACAGGGCAGAGGGCAGGAAGGTGGCTAGAGAGAGGCCACAGGAAAGACAGGAAGCGGCGAAGGGCCACAGCCGTCCATGCCGCTCCCGCTCTCCAGGCCATCCGAGACCTTCCCCGGCTAAGCTTGAAGGCGCGCGCTCCGTGTCTGCCTGTCCCATCCTCTCTCTTTGCCACGCTTACTCCTCACGCTGACGGAGCACTAAGGGCAGCTTTAAGTGGCACGGGGGGCGGGCAGTGCTCAGCTGTATGGCACTAGCCTGGCATGTGAGAGGACCCGGGTCTGAACCCCAGCACCATATACAAAACTAAGCGTTAGAAAAACAACAGCAACAACCCCCCCAAAAAAATAAAAAAAAAAGGTACTGTCGGGAGCTACGCTGGAGCCACATGGACAGGGTGCCCATTCCTGGAGTTAGCCATGCTACCTGGCTTAGGTGTTCACATTTCGAGGCCCCTGTTTCTCATGTGTGCAACGCAGGGATTCAAATAGATGAAAATGGACACTTGAATCAACACGCTGTCAACTCAGAAGTTGTCCAGGAGGCACGGACAGACAGCAGGAGGCAAGGCCACCAGAATGGCAGGCTCAGGCTTCCCTCTGTCCAGTGCCTGTGGACTATGGGAGCAGGGGGCAGGGCTGGAAGGAAACTCCCTTCTTGTCCTACTGCATAGTGTGGTCCCATGTTAAAAGTGTCTATCTAGGGGCTGGAGGGATGGTTCAGTGGCAGAGTGCTTGCCTGGCATGCACAAGGACCCAGCACCACATACACAACTAAGTGGAGGAAAAAACCAAAACCAGATGAAAACATTAAAATTAACTCTCTCTCTCTCTCTCTCTCTCTCTCTAAGAGAGAGGGACAGTGAGAAAGAGAAAATAAACTTTATTTAGTTTTTCATTTGGCTTTTGTTGCTCAGCTACTTCATTGTGTGTGCTGTGCTGGGGTTCAAACCTGCATCCCTGTGCTTGCAAGGCAAGCGCCAAAACTGCTGAGCCACCACTCCAGCCCCTCTTTCTCTCTTAAAAAAAAAAGTCCATCTACAGGGAAGCCATTAACCCGAAGGACCCGAGTTTGACCTCTGTCCTGGGCTCTGACCTTTCCTTGGGGTGTCCGCTGGGAATACCCCAGGAGGGCGTTCAGGAGTGGGGTTCCACGAGCTGCACACTATCCTGGGAATTCACTGTAGCGCTGGCTATTTACGCTCGCTCCAGGGCTTTCATTCTAGAGTTCTCACACGACATGAAGAGCTACAAGAAAAAGGTCCTGCGGGTCTGAGGCAGGGCTAAGGTAAGGTCTGAGGTTTCTCTGGAAGGCCAGCCCCTTACAGGAACAAGGCTCCTGACACCATATTCTTACACTCCCCTTGTTTTCTTAGGGGTCATATTTCCTAAAAATCTGGGGGCTGGAACACAGGTAGTGCTCAAAAGAACAGAGGCTTTGTTTTGAATGACTTAGAGCACACAATGTCCCCATTCAAGGGATCAGGGTGGGCTGGGCAGGGGTAATGGATTGAAGAAGAAAAGAAGAGATCAAGTGTGAAACTTCTGTGCCAAGCAACTGCTGCCAGCTTCCCCCAGCCCATCTGACCTTCCGGCGCCACCCGCTGTCCTTGCTCCCACACTCTCCTGAGGCCATCACAACTCTGGCGATGGCTTATCTACAGCCTACTGGAGAACAGGCTCCAGGCATCAGCAAGGGCAGCTCGTTTGCAGGCTCCCCGAGCAGGGTGCCCACCTGCCTACTGCAGGTGCAGGTGACCTGCACTGCCCACTGCCACCTCGATGCAGAGCGAGGACTTCTGGGACAAAGAGGACAGGATGTCCAACCCAGAGAGGTTTTCAGGATAGCTGCTGCCACTTGCTCATCTGTCCATCTGTGATAGCAGGTCCATGGTTGTCTGGGCCATTTGACTATCCATGACACCGGCAGCGGCAGGAGGGATGTTTTTCAAAGTGTGGTCCTTGGACCTGAGGAGTGGAATCCTGTGCTTTTAAAATTCAGATTCCTGGGTCTTACTGACTTAAAGCATCAAAATATCTGAGGAATCTGTTTCCATACTTCCCACTCCAGGTGATTTTTATGAAAGTAAAAGTGGAGAACCTCTGTCTAGTGGAAAGCACCCTTCTGGGGCTGGAGCCGCGGCTCAGTGGTTATGGTGCTTGCCTGGCATGCTTGACGACGCGGATTCGAATCCAAGCACCACATATGCAACTAAGTGCAGGAGCAACGAAAGTCACAAGAAAACTAAATAAAATTGATTCTCTCTCACTGCCCCTCTATCTACAAAACAAAACAAAAAACCCTTCTCTGAGACTCAGAGAAAGTGGCTTTCTAGTCCTGGTCTTCCTTTAAGCTAACTGGCCATCATTTTATGATATGTTGATTGGATCAGGGGTCAGCAAACTACAGTCGTTGGGCCCAGTCTGGTCCACTGCCTTTCTTTGCTCCGGGATTTGGTTGTGTATGTGATGCAGGGGTTTGAACTCATTTACTTGCACATGTCCAGCTGAGCCATGGCTCCAGCCCCACTGCCTGTTTTTGTAAATAAAGCTTTATTGAAACACAGCCCCACTTTTTATTTATGTATTTTCATAAGTGATATGATGGCTTTTGTGCTACAACAGTGGGGCTGAGAAGCAGCAACAGCCTGTTGTAGTTGGCCTAAGATGTTTAAAGTCTGGCCCTTTACAGTCTGACTGTCCCTGAGTTAGATGACTTCTAAGGACTTTTCCAATGCTAAAATTTTTAAAAGAAGAATTATTTGGCTGGGCGTGGTGGCACACACCCATAATCCCAGTGGCTCAGGAGACTGAGGCAGGAGGATTATAAATTCCAGGCCAGCTTCAGCAATTTAGTGAGGCTCTGAGCAACTTAGCTAGACCCTGTCTAAAAATAAGAATTTGAAAGGGCTGGATACATGGCTCAGTAGTAAAGTACCCCCGGGTTCAAACCTGGTGCCAAAAATAAATAAATAAATAAAAATAGAAAGGAGAATTAATTGCCCTTCCACTGATATATTTATATTACTGCTGAATCAATAATTTTTTTTTTTTGTTTTAGACATGGCTAGAGAAAATGCAGGAAGACAGAGATGGAAGAGGGAGAAGACAATGTTTGCAGACAGAGAACTAGGTAATTAGTGCCATGAAAAGACAAGCAAAAGGTAATTCGAGATGTGTCAGGAATCCTTGCTCCGAGTGCATCTGGAATCAGCTGAGGGTGGTGTAAACCTGCACAATGAGGAAGCTGTTTGGTGCCTACATCTTTTGTCTAGCCTTTCCCAGGTAAGAGTTTGCATACTCAGGTTAAACCACTGTGTTTCCTTCTGCCTTCTGACATTTCCTGCCTTAATCTTATCCACTAGGAAAGAAAGACGCAATCTATAAATTAACCCATGCTGATAAATGGGGAACAGAAAAAAATTCCCCTTAAGTAGAAAAAGGACATTTTAACTGGATCTTTGTTTGCTATAGGTTAGATTCTAAACTGTGAGTTGCTCTAATAACTGAGAGTTTCAATGTAATAAATTAATTGAGCATCTTCCAGGTTCTAGGGCCTGGTCCTGTGCACACCATCCCTTTCCCATTCCCTCCCCTTCTTGTTGGGCTGGTGGCTCTGACCACTTAGACACTCTGTCTCGTTTGTTCCCCAGGAACTGCAGCACTGGGTCCCACTTTTCTTTTGAAAATGAGCTCTGACACCTGCCTCAGCACTTGGGTCCACACCAAGAACCCCTGTGGCAGCACAGTCCACTACCTGGCAGCCTGCTCTCCAGACACCATCCCCAAGTCAGACCTTGCACTTCTTATCTCCAGAACCCTGAGCCAAATTCAAATCAAAGCCAGGAGTGTCCCTCACTACCCTTTCCTCCCCGCCCACACTAAAAACCTGTTTTAACTCTTCCAAAGACAATGACTTTGGAAGCCAACAGCCTAGGGAGACAAGAGGACCCAGAGTGAGCATTAGCTCATGACAGAACCTACAAGTTCCCGGTGTGGCCAAGGGGCAGTGTGAGGCCTGGCTCTGGGGACTCGGCACAGAAGGGCCAGAGTCAGGCAGGAAATGATGAGCAGCACCAGCAATAAAATGGATTAATATGGCTCACTCAAATGGTACCTTGAAAATTAGTAGTTAACAACCAGTGAGGAACACTTGCAAAATTACAGACTAGTTAAGCATCAATTACAATTCACATTAGAAGATATCACAGAAGTGGACAAAAATTCCTGGCATCCTTCTAATTACCAGCTTAGCTTAGGGTCGATCACCTAAGCTGCACCCATGCCCACCCCACTTAACAGAGCTGCAAAACCCCAGCACCACTCAATGGTCAAGTTTGGCATCTCGCAGGCCTTCCACACAGGGAGTCCACTGCATTTCCCCAGTTCCTTCTCTGGGCCATGGCTTCACACTTTCCCTGGCTCCTTAAGCTACCAGCACCTTCTCCTCCTCTTCCAGATGACCTTACTTCCTGCCTCACTCTGACAGTTGAACCAGACAGGAGAGGGCATCCTCAGGCTGCCACCACCCATGGTGGGAGTGCCACCTCCACTCACCTCCTGCACAGTGGCCCAGCTGTCCTTGCATTTGGCCGAGACACTCCCTGTGCTGTGCACTAGGTGCTCTCTCCTCTTCTCCCCAACCCAGACCACAGCTATTTTCCCCTTGTTCTTGATTCTCAAATTTTCCTCCTCTCTTGGATCATGCTCATCATACAAGCATGCTATTTTCTCCCCCATCTTTAAAAAATAACATCTCTCTATCCATATCCATCCCTCTCCTTGCCTCTGGAGCAAAGACTCCTTGAAACAGCTGCCCTTCTGCTCCTCCCACTCCATCCTTGTCTAACCCTCCTGGGTTTTCTCTCCCACGGAGACTCCAAGGCCATCATTCAGTCCTCATCTGACCTGACTTGTCAGTAGCAGGTGATACAGTGGTTCACTCTCTCCCTTCCCACACATGTGCCTACCCTTTGGCCACTCCTCATCTTACCAACTTCTACATGTTGGTGTGTCCAGGGATGACTGCCTGGATCCCTTCTCTTTCCTCCTTTACCTGCTCTTTAGGTGGTCTCTTGTAGTCTCCTGGTGTGGCCCAAGTTTTATCTACAGCTCAGAGCTCTTCCTTGGCCTCTCAGCCCCATGCAGCTGCCCACTTAGACATCTGGTAGGCATCTCAAACCAGCATTTGCAGAAGCCACCCCCTGAGATGCACCCCAACACGGCTCTTCCTGAAGTCTCCCTATCTCAGTTCCACGCACTTCCATTCTTCCAGTTTTTTAGGCCCTAAACTTTGATCATCCTCAACTCCCCTTTGTTTGCACACAACATCCAATTTGTCAACAAATTCTGCCCATTTCTACTTTCAAAATGTATCCAGAATTAGGCTGCTCCTCACCATCTCCACTGATGCTGTCATCTCTGGCCTGGATTATTGCAATGGACTTTGAATTGGTCCCTGCTTTGGTCTCTTCTTCACTGTAGTCTGTTCATATAATAACACCAGAAGGGCCCGGATAAAATAAGTCAGCCTGGGCTGAGGACACACTGATGCTGCAGGGGCCTCCAGGGCTGGGGCTGAGGGTATAGAACAAAGAGGAGGGCAGCAACTTGGGAGACTGATGACAAAGGAATGACTAAAAGCATTAAGAACAATGGGAGCCGTTTTTCCGTCAGAAAAGCACATGACGAATACGGGAGAGGCATAGGCTGAATGAAGCGTGTGGTGTTGGACTGGAATCGAGGCCTTGTCGTGAATCCACGTGTAGACAGAACTGTAAAGCAGACATACATGTGTGTACTGCGCATAGACATGAACACACGTACTTCCCAGCTGTCCACTGAAAGAGCACGGAAGCAGTGACATCACAGCAGCAATGAACACACTAGGAGCTGGCGTCTTGGCTTCTGAGGGTCCCTTCTGAGGCTCTTGCGTGGAAACACCTTATTTGGCTACCCACTCGCTGGTTATGGACAGTTGGATTGGCTCCACTCTTGTCTGCTACGAACATTTGCATGCTCTTCATATGGATGTGTGTTTTAATTTTTCCCAGCATTATTTGCAGAAAAGAGTGTCCTTTCCCTCCTTATATTGTCTTGGCACCATTGTTGAAAATGGATCCACCATAAATTAAGATTTCTTCTCAGGACTCTTAGTTTTGCTCTACTGCTGTCTGTTGACCTTCACATGAATACCATACTGCCTTGTTTACTGTGGCTTTATATGGCTAAGTTTGAAATCGGGTAAATGTAAATCCTTCCAATTAGCTCTTATATTGTTTTTGTTATTCTAGATCCATTGTATTTCCAGATAAATTTTAGTATCTACTTGTCTGGTTTTGCAAAAATATTTGCTGTAATTTTGATGAGAAACACATTAAATTTATGGATAATCAAATTTGGGAAAAAAGTTTTGTTTGGCGGTACTGGGGATTAAACTCTGTAGTATGCCACATTTATATCTTCTGGGAAAATCCCCAGGCGTGGGATAGCTAGGTCATATGGTGGTTCCATTCCTAATTGTTTGAGGAGTCTGTATTCTGCTTTCCAAAATGGTGATACTAGTTTGCGATTCCACTAACAATATACAAGTGTTCCTTTCTCCCCACAACCTCTCCAGCATCTCCTGTTGTTTCTATTCTTGATATTTGCTATTATGACTGGAGTGAGGTGAAATCTCATTCAGTGCTATAAATTTTCTTCCTACAAATGTCCCAGAGGTTTTGATATGTTGTGTCTTTGTTTTCATAAATTTCTAAGAATTTCTTGATTTCTACTCTTATATCCTCTTTGATCTATTCTTCATTTAAGAGAGTATTATTCAATATCCATAATGCAATTTCTGTTATTTTTCTTGCTGTTGATTACTAGTTTCATTCCTTTATATTTGATAGGATACATGGGATTATATCAGGGTTTTTTTTGTTTTTTTTTTTTTTTTTTGCATTTGCTAAGATTTCTGTTGTGGACTATAATCTGATCTATTTTGGAAAAATATCCATGTGCTGCTAAGAAGAAGGTATATTTAGCTGTTTTGGGGTGGAATATTCTATAAATATCTGTTAAGTCTGATTTATAGGGTTGTCTAGGCTGGAGATCTCTTTGTTGATTTTTTTCTTTGATGATCTGTCTACTGGTGATAAAGGTGTATTGAAGTGGCCTTCTTTGTCTCTTCTGATTAATTTTTGGTTGAAATCTACTTTGCCATATATAAAAATTGCAAATCCGCTTGTTTTCTTGGGTCGTATGCCTTGTAAGCTTTTTTTCCATTCTCTCACCTTCAACCTGTGGATGTCTTTGCTTGTAATGTGTGTCTCCTGTAAGCAGTATAATATTGGATTTTGTTTTTTGATCCATTCTGCTAATCTGTGTCTTTAGATTGGGGAGTTGAGACCATTCATATTCAATGTTAGAATGTTCATGTAACTGAGGTTCATTGGCACTGTGACTTTTTGCTGTATTTTGTGGTGTCTTGGTTATTGTTTAGCAGACTTTACTTTTATTGAACTTCCTCTGCTTGTGGGCTTTGGGAATTGTTTGTTCATTCCTTTATTTGAAGTTTATCTTTGAGTATTCTTTGTAATGATGATTTTGTACACATGAATGCTTTTAGTTTATTCTTGTCATGGAATGTTTTTATTTCTCCCTTGAATTTGAAACTGAGTTTGGCTGGTTATAGTAAAATCACCTGACAGTTGTTTTCTTTCAGGGTTTGGAATATCTCATTCCAGGCCCTCCTTGCTCTTAGGATCTGAGCTGAGAAATCAGAAGTGGTCCTTATTGGTTTGCCTCTAAGTGTGACTTGCTGTCTCTGTCTGTCTCTTGCAGCTTTTTATATCCTTTCCTTGTTTTCTCAGTTTTGCATTTTGAATATGATGTATCTTAGTATGATGTGGTTAGGTCTAGTTGGGGTCCTATATGCTCACTGAATAAGTATGTCTAACTCATTTCTGATATGGTAGAAGTTTTCTGTAACTATCTCATTATGCCATTAGTTTGTAGCTCCATGTTCTCTTCTATTGCAATGATTCTCAGGTTTGGACTTTTAATATCATTCCAGAGCTCTTGAATATTCTGATCACGTTCTATAAGTTGTTTTCCTTTACTGTCATCTGTGTTTTCAAGATTATATAGCCTGTCTTCAGTATCTGAAGTTTATTTCTTCAAGAGCTGAGGTTCTATTTTCTACAGATTTTAATCTGTTATTGAAGTCATCAAATGAGTTTTTAATTTGGTTGATTGTGTTTTTCAATTCTAGGAGTTCTGTTACATGTCTTTTCATTTTTTCTATTTCATTGTTAAAGTGATCTTTGGGTGGGGGAGAGAGAGAGAGAGAAAGAGAGAATCAGCTTTATTTAGTTTTTCATTTGGCCTTCATTGCTCTGACACTTTGTTGTGTATGTGGTGTTGGGGTTCAAACCCACATCCTCACACATGCTGGGAAGTGCCTAACTGCTGACCCATCACTCCATCCCTGATCTTTCATCTCTTGTCATAGTTCTCTTAATTCCTTCCTTAATTCTTTGATCATTTTGGTAATCAGATTATTGCAAACTTTCTCATGGTTTTCATCCATCTCCCTTTCAGTGGGTTCCTTTGTTGGGGAATTGTGGGTTTGGTAAAAGGGGGAGATTTGTTTGCCTGCTTTCTCATTTTTTGAAGGTCTTCTTGCTTCCTAATTGAGGTGGATTCCTTTTCCTCCTATTTTTGTATGCGAGCCTTTGTGCGGTCTTATTTTATTTGTTCTGAAGTTTCTCATTGGATTTGATGTATAGGTTGGTGCAGGGGATGGAGCCTGAGATCTCTCTCTAGTTGTTCCTCCTTGGATCCTTGTTGTTGTGTTGGGGTTTTTGTCTCCTCCTTTACTTGGGTTGGAGTACTGTTGGGAAAGTTGGGTTCAGCAGAAGAATCCATAATCTGTGAACATTTAGTGTCCCTGTAGAGTTATAGCACCTCACAATTTATGGGGAAACTCGCAATATCAACAACCAATGCAAACAATATACAGCATTCAACTGCTTAGTTAGTTGCTGCTATGCCTATTACAATGTTAATTGTCACCTAAGACAGAAATGGTAGGGTCTGGGACCACCTTCACCTTTGGAAAAAACAGTATTTAATAGTCACATATACCTGACTTAATATCAATCACCAATTATTAAATTTGCTATACACAGCAGTAGTGGTTACTTAGCATTAAAGGTAGAGGCTCAAGTCATATAAACCAATTAGGGCTATGAGGTGATAAGATTATGGACAATTGATAGAAAAGGAAATGCAAAAGGGAAGATAGAGAGGAACTTATAACTTCAGAGCATGAACAGAGAGAAATTAAAAAAAGATGTTGGGTATGTGGTAAAAAGAGAGAAGGGGGGGGAAGCAGAGGTTATAGAGTAAAGAAGGAGTGAAAGAGAGGGCAATAGAGTTTGGCTGCTACCTGAAGGTAGGTTATAAGTAGAGGCAGGACAACCACACAAATGAGGGACCATACAAATATAATGATCAAAAACCCAACCCTCAGCAGCTGGAGTGGTGGCTCAGTGGTTACGGCGCTTGCCTGGCATGCACAAGTACATGGGTTCAAACACCAGCACCATGTACGCAACCAAGTGTCTGAGCAAGAAAGCCATATGAAAAACTAAATAAAAATTGATTCTTTCTCTCTCTTAAAAAAAAAATAACCAACCCTCAGAAAGCAGGGCAAGTAAAAATATTACCATTAAAGGAAATGCTTGAAATTAGAGAAGAATGGAAAAGGATGAGTGCTATCTCATCTCACTCCAGGTAGCATGGGTCATCTCCATGAGTGGATGTACAGAGCAGCCTCTGGTTTCTCCACAGACTGGGATGCCTCTCTGACTCCAAGGAACTTGGTTGTATTAGTATTTTTCTTTCTATTGTGGCTTCTTTGCAGCTTCCCTGAAGGTTTTCCACCTTTGCTGGTGCTGCGGCTGAGACCAGTGTGGCTCCTGCTGCTTCCCAAATGGCTAAGTTAGGCTGGGTTTCCCACCTCTCCTGCCAATTTAATCAAATATCTGTGATTCTAAGTCCCATTATTTGTCCAACATTTAGTATTAGTGAAATCTGTTCTTTAACCACCTTCTGATGTAGTAAAATGCCTGTTGTATTGCAGGAGTGGCCAGGGATGCAGGCTGGTCCTGTCTGTCATCTTCCCGGAGTATTGGAAATTCTGTTTTTAATATTTTGAGGAACTGCATACTGTTTTTCCATAGCAGTTGCACAATTTTACATTCTCTCCAGCAGTGCACAAGTGTTCTAATATCTGCACATCCTCACCAACATATTTTATTTTCTGTTTTGTTGATATTAGCCATCCTAATGGGTGTGATGTGATGTTGCATTTGATTTTGATTTGCATTTCTCTAATGATTAGTGGTGCTGGGTATTTTTTCATGTACTTATTGGCCATTTGTATATCTTCCTTGAAGAAACATCTATTCAAATCCCTTGCCCATTTTTGAGTTGGGTGGTTTGGTTTATTGTTGTTTAGCTTTAGGACTGTCCTATGTATTCTGAATATTGAACATGTATAAATAATTTGCAAATATTTTTTACCATTCTGTAGGATGTCTTTTCACTCTTAATAGTGTTACTAATAATTAGTCATCTTAAAATTGCATTATTTCCAATTCATGAAGATATGTAACAATGAGAGTTTATTTTTCATATTCAACTTTCAGTTTTAGATCTAAAATTAGATATGTCAAATGCTCACATCAGTTTGCGCTTTTGGTGCTGGGGATACAACTCAGGGCCTTGTGCATGCTAGGCAAGTGCTCTGCCACTGAGCTACACCTCCAGCCCTTACCATCAGTTCTTTTGCCAGGATTTCCAAGTTATTTCTTCATTGAATAAAGCTTAACTTCTAATATACTCCTCAATAGAGTCTCTTGAGGGCAATATTATTTTAGTTTCTGTACGTTAAGAGCTTTTTTCCTAAAGCTTTGATACTTGAAAGATACATTGGCTGGGTATAAGGTTCTTTCTTTTAGTTTCTTAAAACTAATCCTCTGCGTTTCCCCATTTTGTGTATTACTTTTGAGAAGCTTGATGTTAGTCTCATTCTCTTTTTTAAAAAAGCTAAATTGACTTTTTTTCTTCTTCTCAAGGCTCTGAGCAGTTGTTTTTCTATATTTTTAAAATTATAAATTTTACCAGGTTCTTCAGTTAACCATCACAAAATAGTGGCTTAAGAAACAATTATTTATTTTATCTCATGATTATTCGATATCAGCTGGGTTTACAAGGGCAATTCTTCTGTTACACCTGGTCTCCGTGGGGAACACATGGTTGTTGCCTTTGTTAGGGAGGCTAAAAGAGCTGGGGACCCACTGCGAATCCTTTCCTCCATAGTGTAACTGGATCTCTTTTCATGGGGGCTTAGGCTCCCAGTAGGAGAATTCCAAATGGTCAACAGCTAACATACTTTGTCAAAAATCTGTTTGCCTCGTGCTTACTAATGTCCGATTGACCAAAGCAACTCACCCAGCCATGTGCAGAGTCATCATGGGGGAGGATTACGGTGGATGTCGGCTGATGTGGTTCATCAGGGTTGCAGCTGGTCTACCATGCCAGAATCTGTCACAGAGTTGATCGCGCAGAGTCAGTTGCCTTCAGACTCAAGTATTCTTTTCTTTCTGGGTAGCGTTCTGTTACAGATTTTCTTAATTATGCGGTTGTTATTGGGGCAGAAGGGCAGGGATGGAATTTTACTAACTGAAATGTCTTGACTTTCATTTGCTGCCCTCCCTGCACCCCAGTGTCAGGGATGGACACATCCCTGGCCCTCATTTGCTGTTTCTTCCTGCCTTGCAGTGGAAGGTTTACATAAATGAAGAGTGCTTCCACCTGCTTCCTGGCTGGGTGGTGGTTGCTTCAGGAGCACTTTCTTCTTTTAAGGGTGTACTGAAGTGCGTTTCTTTAATGACTGGGTTTTGGGACATAGTAAAAGAGGAGTTTCGAGTCCTTGAACTCTCTAGTTTTCCTTCATCTTGCAATATGCTAAAATCTTCCCTCTTGATCCTCCTTTTACTCCCCAGGTAACATGGGGTGCTTCTCCCTTCCTCCCTCCCCATTGTTTGTACTGTCTTTCCCCCTAGCAGATAACAGCTCCTCAAATCTTATTTTTTTATTAGTGCACTATAATAATACACTTCATTTTGACATAATCATAAAATCATGGAATATAATTTGCTCCACTTCAGTCCCCACTACTTCCCCTTTCCTTCCCCTCTTACCTCCTCCTGCTCCTTTCGTCTACTCTACTGGCCTTCCTTCTATTTATAGTTTTTAATTAGTGCTTT